>LGAG01002815.1:409036-442328 GCA_001278395.1 Lerema accius
GTGAAGGAGGGACAAACATCCAAACATCCAAATATCCAAACATATTTACAAACTTTCACATTTATAATATTAGTAGGATAGTAGGATAACAACGATATCATAATCATTAGTGACATTAGTTTCGTCTCCAAGAAAGGAGATAAGACATAAACTGTGTCATTTTCCATCCAAATGTTTACCAATCGAATCTTACCTACTACTTATCCTACTAGTTCTACTTCCTACTAATATTATAAATGTGAAAGTTTGTAAAGATGTTTGGATGTTTGGACATTTGGATGTTTGTCCCTCCTTCACGCTCTAACCGTTGAACGGATAAAGCTGAAACTTGGTACACAGATAGGTTGCATCCAGGAATAGGACATAGGATACATTTTAACCCGTTTATAGGTTCCCTTGGGATGAATTCTACTCTTCCGCGGGCAATGCCGCGGGTATCGTCTAGTATGTTATATTACGTGTATACAACGTGTAGGTAAGTTTTATAAATTTCTTTGACTCGAGCGTCATCGAACCACGTATCCTATACTTGTGTTTGAACGAGGGGACTGTTTTATTGGAGTTTCCTAGGAAGCTTTCCACGGCAGGGAAACATGTTACGTCAGAGAAATCTTTGACATTTTAATGATAGATTTTCTTACATAGAGATAGTTACAATACAAAGCTACATATAAGAAAACGGTGTATTGCTCATGAATTTATTTTGTTTAAAAGTTGTGTAGGTATCTTTAGACATGCTCTTCGTATTTGATAACTTTTGCTATTGCGTTTTAATTAAACTTTGAACATTCTTTTGAAGAAGCGTGCTAATAGGTTTATTGGTAACACAGATTTTAATTATATTCCCTGGATGTAAAAATGTATTGAGACTTAATCCTAGTGACTTAGGGCTAAGTCCCAATTAATTCATTAATTTATTCAAAACTGTTTTCAAGAATTATCGTGTGTTCTATATAAAAAGCACTTAGCTATATAGAAAGCTCTTAAAATTCAAGTAAAACACATTTCAATCCATAACACACCTAATAATAACCGATCAAATAGTGTCCTACATTACTAAATATAGTAATGTTACCAATTAAGCTAATATAATGTGACACTAGATACTAACTATTAGCATAAATTTAACCAAATATAGCTCAAACCTCGCAACTGGGTTCACAATGCAGACATCTGTGTACCTACATTATGTATGTATGTCTCTCATGTCACGGAAATGTGCTCTATCACGAATATAGTGACAGATAACTAATATGTAATTCATGATACGATAGCACACGAGCTATACGGAAATAGTAAGTACAATCTAGGATACAAATAAACGTCGATGTGCGATTTTAAATTGACGAATCAGATTCGTTTTATTTGTTCTTCAGTAAATATATCAGTATGGGACTTGGAACTCCCTTTCGCTTTGGAAAATATGGTAGGTATATCCTCAGAGAAAAAATATATAGACTCCGCCTTAGGGGCAAAAAAGCGTAGTCGAAAAAATATTACGTTAATAATAATAACAAATTATAACGTTTCCCTGTACTTTGCACGGCAGCCGGCTCTGTGACGTATGTCCAATCGTTAAAAAAAAGAAAAAAAAATAGTTGACTTTTTTGTTTTCAAGACTGAGTCTATAATAAACTGTAGATTTGTTATATCCCTAACTGATAGATGTCAATGTCATCTATCTTTCATAGGAGGCTTCCGTTTGACGTGTGTGTGTATAAAAAGTAAACGTAGGTATATAAGGTAAGGTGGGGTAAGACTAGCACACGGGGCAAGACTAACACTGTCTATTATCTCGATACGTATAGCTTAAATACGAAATTCTTCTAGTCTGTAAGATAGAACAAACGTAAATGTTCTCGGCTAAAACACACACATGTCGTTTCTTCAAGTGCATATCGAGATAATTAGCAGTGTTAGTCTTGCCCCGTGTGTTAGTCTTACCCCACCTTACCTTATAGTATACGTATATGGCAGTGCGTTCACTGGGTCCAGGATTCGATTCCCAGCGAAAGAATTAACAATAAGTGGACTTATTGGTTACGAATCACTTGTTTTGGCAACAGATGTAACAGGATATGATAACATACAGAACACGTTATACAAAACTTGTATAACTACGTTATTTAGGGCTTTGTGTACATTTCTATAACAAAGTTCTAAAGTTAACACGTGACTGGCGTGGAATTGTTCTAGAACGTGTTTAAACAACTTGTTGGTAAGGGTTACTATAGTGTAGAACAGTGGTTTCTAACCTTTTTGATATCGTTGCCCCTGTGGGCTGGAAAACTGATTTTACCCCGTCTTTAAAACGTTATCAAAATAAACAATACGAGTTACTTTTTCTGTATTTTTTTTACGATCCTAATAGGTATCTATAATTAGGTGATTCATTATTAATTCATAAGTGTATAATCGACTAGCAATCGCAAGCGGCTCCGCCCGCGTAATTTTCCCGTTTTCGCAATATTTTATATTGCTGCTCCTCTCTTATTCATTTTAGCATGATGTTATATAGCCTATAGCCTTCCTCGATACATGGACTATCTTACACTAAAATAATTTTTCAAATCGGTTCAGTAGTTCCTGAGATTAGCGCGTTTAAACAAACATACAAATAAACAAACTCTTCAGCTTTATATTATTAGTATAATAGATATCTATACGAAAAAAATATTTGAAGTATTTATAGTGTAAGTACTTTCTGTTCAATGTACCGGAAGCTATAGGATCAGAGTAGGCCTCCCTTAGCATTCGTCTCGTTCAGTTAATTAAGACGTCTTTTACGTCACAGTAAAATGATTATTATTAATTACACCTTGTTCTCTACCTAATTTAAATTTAATTTGCACGTATTTAAGCTTCACCTTACAAGTAATACACTTGTAAAATCATATTACTCAGTAAATTGGAGTTTGGGTTGTGTTTACTTGGAGAAAACAAGCCTTAAAATACGTACGCGTAATCTACCTATGATTATTTAATTATTTATTATAAAAAAAGCAAATAATTATTTTGTAAGCGCGTTCGACACGAAGACATAGAAACAACACAATTTGAGCTGTTTTTTCTTTTATATACTAACGTCAAAATCATCGTAAAAACGGTAAAAACCCATGCAATGTAGCACGGAACACTTTTTGGTTGTTTATTGAGGTCGTAACATAACTATAGTTTGGATTACCATTACTTGTAATACTATGGATATATCTATTAGTACATTTCATTGTAATATTTACATATTAATTGCGTAAACTGGCTTATTAAGTGGCATACATGATTAGAATTTTAAACATCGATAAAAGATACCTACTCATCTATTGTCTTATAAGTAAATAACTTTTTGTCGACAAATTACTTTACTTCATGAATAATGAATCTACATACCCCGCTACTGACGGTACTTACCTTATAACATATTGTCCAACTACTTTAAAGCAATATGAATTAAATATTATTCCGTATAAATGATAAAAATATACCATGTGTAACCTATCCTGAAACTTACCACATTAAAGTTCATTTTAGAATTATCTAGTTTAAGCGTATATTTTTGCAACATGTAAAAGACATTTTAAGAGATTTCATATATTTTTTTAGTTTATTAAACTTCATAAAACAACCAGAATTATATATAGTACTCAAATACAGTCATAACGGATGAAATAAAATTAAGATATAAGTACTTTCAAAGTTATAGATAGTTAGTGATAATTTTTAAATTAATTTAGTAACTATGCCCATTTTCACTGCATTATGCTTCTCACGGAGATAACTGCCCCACTTCTGATGGCTACCGTCTCCTGTTCTTTTAACTCGTGACTCGATGACGTCAGCGGAAACAGTCTTCAAGTCGTAAGCCCAACCAATCTTAGCCATGGTGTCGATGAATAGCTTGGACAAGTTCGAAAAGTAATACCCCAATTCGCCAGTCTTGTAGTCCCATGGGAACGTGTGATGGTAGTTGTGAAAACTTTCACCAAGTAAGATAAAGCGAAGAAATTTAATTTCTACCGCTTTTATATTCTTGTCGAAGGGCCTGTAACCCCACTTGTGGGCAGCAGAATTGACGAGAAACGTGTTGTTTAAGAGAAAGATGTGACGAAAGAAACCGCAGACGAATAACGCGTTCCACGCTGTCTCTCCCCACAGAGTAGGGATGTAAGTGGGTAAAACGTAACAAGCTAGCGGTATTAGCACGCTATAGTATCTGTAACAAATAATAATGTTAAATAATCTATCTATGCAGTTTAATTTCTCGATTTCGATAGACGAAGAGTTCTGTTTTTAGAGAATGTACAATCAGGAATGGACTATACAGTCTACACAGATGGACAATGATAAAACTATAATGGTTCTAATTATTCTACGGATTGTTCTTTTATGATGGAATGGATTTGAACATGTAGACACACAATTTAAATATAATGATACTACTCTACAAGATACTTAAAATATAAAATATGAAAAGTCTACTAAAGTTCAGGTAAGCTATAGAAAATTTAAGGAAATCTCACTTCTTCTGAAACCGAAGCAGTGGATCAGCCCAAAGATCGCTTATATCGATGGTATGGACTTTGGCCATGACCTCCGGATGTTTCCTGACCATAAGCCAACCGACATGAGAGTAGAAGAAGCCACGAGTAGAGTTGTGAGGATCAGCGTCAGTCTCGGCATACTTGTGGTGCATTCGGTGATCACGCGCCCAGTTGAGCAAGGGACCCTGATGAGAGAACATGAAAATTATGTTTAAGAATCAATGAAAGTGGGCTTAGGAAACGTTAGCTCTCTTTTAAACATATAAACAAAACTAGTGTTAGAAAGAGACGCATTGAAAAACTATGTTTCTGATCATCTTTGGAAAGTAGCAATTGAGCCAAAGTAGGGACCGGAAATATTCAAACAATTTTGTCATATCTCAACTTTGCCCTGAAACGAAAACTTTCCCTCACGGAATTTCACATGGCATACGTAGGTGTAGGCAATGTTCAGTGCCATTTTTAACGACCTTCCTGGATAGTAGTGGATTTGTTGGTTGTAGGTGAAGTTACTTAATATAGCCATAACGTTATTATAGCTTAGTCTTTAACATTAACAGGGACATTTATCCAGGTAAAGTAGGGGTAGTTACCTGAAAAGCGATGGAGTTGAAGAAAACGAGAATTAGACGCAAAGGCAGCCGAGCTTTGTACGTCTTATGTGCCCAAAGTCTGTGAGCCCCTGCAGTTATTCCTAATGTTGTGATCACGAATAAAAACATCGCTGTGAACAAAAGTCATATTTTTAGGAAAAGTTTTATCATCTTAACTAGCCTTAAAAGGTCGCAGTCACTAAATACGAACGGAACGATACGGAACCCTAAAAACAGCAATTACTTTTACTTAGTAGAGAATCTAATAAAAATTAATTTGTTGTCTCTAAGCAATATTTCGTGCTGACCTTCATTTACCGTATTTAGCAAATAAATTATGGTTTGATTTCTTCTTGTAGTATTTTTCCAGAATCTTTCTTAATCTGTCCCAGGGCTAAGTTTATACAGACAATACATCCCTAATCCAAAAATCAATTATAAATATAATCTATGTACGTAGTCTGTGCCTCCGAAATGGCGAAACTTTTTGTATATACTAGACTTCCTCGCAATTTTACTTTTTTGTATCTTGCAGAAAAATTACCTGCGTGATATTCGCCGAAAACTTGCCTCTCCCTAGACTAAGATTACGTAAGATTCGACCTCACTTGGTAAAATTAGGTGAGATTCGACCCCATTTGGTAAGATTAAGTGAGATTCGATCCCCCTTCAACGTCAATTTTAGACGCCTCCTAAAGCCATTTACGTACTAGAACACAGAGGTGAAAATTGTACCTATAACTGACTCAAAAATTAAACACTAGACACTGTTCCGTTGTAGAAATCAGAAATTTCACTTTATTACTTAAATTTCCGCCCCGCTGGGAATCGAACCCAGGACCCATTGAACGGCGATCCCGCGTGGTAACCATTGCGCCATACGGATCGTCACAGACAAATATAGACAAATCTAAAGACACGTACAGACAAATGTAATTCCTTACCGAACAAAATTGTTGTCCACATGGTCTTAGTAAGTAATAAATAAGCTCCATAAACACCAGCTAAATACATCATAGGTATAGCTATCGCATTTTGCCACACGATCTTCCATTTCCAGTCGGTTGCAGATGGCGGCACTGGAGTATACTCGCGAGAGGAATCTGACTCGAATAAGGCCCAGGAAGGTGGTTGCGGTCCTTCAGAAGACATCGTCTGAAATACTAGAGAACACATCGATAAGTAGGCGTGAAAAAAACTGGTTAAAAATTCATTGGAGTACGTATTCTATGAATCAAAAGTAAAAATTAAGAATGACATAGATTATCTTAAGGCAATTCCGTAATGGCAGTAATTTTTATAGTCTTATTTATATCAAAACTGTGAAAATAAATATAAGTATCTAAACAGCAGTTGAATTTCAGTAGAATATAAAATTATTAAATTTGTTTGGAACCAATTACCGTGTTTAATTTTAAGCAGAGAAAGCTTTTGGAATAAATCTAAAACTAATACAGATACGTCCTTCACGTTTTAAAAATACAGATCACCATTTGCACCTTTAAAAATATTAAAAACTTACTGTTTTAAAATAAATCTTTATACTTACAACTTTTTTTAAAAAATAAGCTTCTTTAATTTACTTTTCTGAAATGTCAAAGACACGTCTTTCTAATATGACAACCAACTGAGTTATTGTTACTTGTAAATAATTTGCTAAAAAGAGTGTTAAAAAAAGTTATTTACGTATGATAATTAAAAGATTTATTTTAACCTTTTATCGGTATTGATTTTAAGGGCGATTACATGATTTTACCACTGCATAATTTAACAAGACAAAACAAATACGTTAATCGTGCCTATAACATAATTGTATGTATACCTCGTTTTTGTCGTCGCGATTTAAAAAGTAAACAATCTTACAGTGTCTATTTATTGTGACTATCGATTTAAAAATAAGACATACACAAATTAAAAATAATTAAAGAATAAACAATAATTTAATGTTAAAATAAATTTCTGTATACTTCTAAATATTATTTTAAATTACCTAATGAAATAATTAAAAGTACCTATAATAGTGCCAATATTGTTTACTTTTTAAATCACGACGAAAAAAACGAGGTATCAATCGCACATACAATTATAGCAGAGACGTTCTTTTTTTTCTACGTCTTTGAATTATAGGTAGCATACAGTGAATATAATAGGTAGTATGTTGTTATGTATATTTATTAAAATTAAAGGGTCAATTTGGTGGTCAAAATTTTACCATAACACAAACATTGTATTTGAATTACGATCGATAGGATTAGTACTATAAAATACGTAATAGCTCCATCTATACTATTAGGAAAATCACCTACTTTAGCGCCATCTACATTACATGTAAAGCAACAGAATTAAGAAAAAATCTACGCGTGGGTGAGTTTCAATTTATTTTCCCTGTCATTCCGTCGCGTCGCGCGTCGCGCGCGTCGGTGCGAATACTGCTCCTGTTATTGGGCTTACAACGCGTTGGTGATTTTGACCACGCTATTGGCTCGGATTCGTTTGTGATCATATTTTTTAGCTGATAACGTTGGTAATCTTGACTACACAAGTGTCCGTTTACGTAAAAATAGATGTACACCTTACATAAAGCGTCCTGCCCTTATCCTGTAATCGTTATTTATTTGTTCGCCATTATAATCATTTTAACCTCTCAACTGTTTACTCATCGCATTGTATTCAAATTATCTGACCTTTATTATAAGTACACTAAGAGGTATAATGTACCAAAATATTTATTTCATAAATTCGAAAGTAGGTAATCAGGTACCTAACCTACTAACTGATATGTAACTGCCAACGCATAGATGGGTTAACATTAAATGCGACTTAAAATGCTTTTGCTGTTAAGGCCACGCGTCATACACGCTAGGTTATGCATCTCGTCTATTCCCTTATAAAAATCCTCAAAAATTGCGTTACGTACTACTTAAACGATCCCTGAATCAGTCCGTCTATTACCAGCTTAATTACTCTAATTTCTTCAGCATTATCTACGCCTTTACAAAATATAGACTATCCGATAAAGGGCAAAAAATTCGGTAAATGAACTCTGTTGTTAATTAATCCGGTTGACTCCGGCTTAAGACTATAATGAGGATGAATTTGCGTAGGAGGATATTTCGTCGTATAAAATGAGGCCGTGACCTCATATTACTCGATAGTTTGGATTTACATACTAATATGGTAATAACCCAAAATTTAGTGTATTTTATAGTATTAAATAAAGTACTTGATATATTTAAAAAATACATACTCCGTATTTTATTCGTTTTTCATTCAAGTTTTTATGTGTGTTTAAAGATTTCCAAAAAGGGCTTTAAGTAGAAATGTTAGGTATAGAATTTCTCCAAGAGATCTAACCAAGTTTAATACTATCATTTAGAGCATTATATTAAAGGTATACATAGTACTAGATAATAATAGGAGTAGTAAGGAGTAGTGAGACGCCTTCATAGCAAAAGCTCAGACCAAACTCAGTAGACTTAGTGTTCAGAACAAAAAAGTGAGTAATTTTTTTTTCTTTTTTTACGATCTGACATTAATATGTCACCGAGCACGATCTGCCGAGAAATGTACCGGGAAACGTTATCATTAGTTATTAACGTTATCTTTTTTTCTTACAATGCTTCTTTGTTCCGAAGAATGAGTTTGTTATATTTTTTGGTCTGTGAGCAAAAGTTGTTCCATAGGATTAATATACTATAAGTATTATGCTTATATACCTAACCTACATAATTTTTAGGGCTTCGTAGTAAAGTCCAAGGCCTTATAGTTTTATTATAGCAGTATTAAATAAATTGCGGAATATCATTCTCCTGACACTACTCTAAATAAAATATTTTGTGGTGTTACGCACGAAGTTTATTGCGAGTAGCAAAATGTAAGGGGCTGTAGCGGAAATATTTATGTAATTAATATCTGTTTGCTGTATATAACACCTAATTAAGAAAACTGTAGGACCCGGTATGTGGTCGTAATTCGACCATGACTGGATTAGGATAAAAAAAACATTTTCCTGAACCCCAAATAAATTTTCAGGCGTTGGGATTTTTGTCCTTTATTTATTACTTGAGGACGCACTATGTGGTCAAAATTCGACCATGACCTATTAAGTCTGGAGTAGGATACCAAAAAAATATTTAGCAGTTGAGTTACAGTTTTTCTATAAATCATTACTACGCCAAATAAAATAAGCATCAGCAAAATCCTACATCCGTACCTTCTACACTACAAAGGCTTGGCATGTCCTTCGATCCATCGTAATTACTTCGCAGCTAACTAATACCCCTACACCAAACTACCTCATACGCTCGGTTACCTCATTAATACCAGCCTAATATCCGAAATTTCATTAAACCGTCACTTCCTTGTCCTTAATCATTTCCCTGAACAGTATCAGCTCACGGTATTTGGATACTTTCAAATATTCGGGGCTTAATTTCGAATTTAGGATATTTATCACTTGACTACGCCTGGACGAAGCTGTTTTTGAGCGTATGTCTGTATGTATGTCCTTTTATTTGGCACGCTGTACAAACTATATCTACGACTTGAAGGATTTTAAGGTGTGATTTATCAATGGATTCGTAATACGAATTTCGTATCCATTGTGAAAATGACGTAGGCTTGCAGATCTCTGGCACAGTTGACTTATAATAAAAACATAATAATAGCAAAATTTAATAACCATACACAAACACTTATTTCATTTACCTATACAAAAAAAAACATTTTAAGTAAGTACTTCTTATATCTTGTATAGAATTATAGAGTAGTGTATACATGTAGATAATGTTCTAATTAGTTTGCAGTTTCAAAACAATTTGTCTATAATAAGAAACTCTTCTAAAAATTAGCACTAACAAGCATTGACAAGTCAGTAATACATGTAGATGATCATAATACACATAATTTAACAAGTATCTATATTCTTTCGGTAATAATTTCAGTAAATTTCGTTATTGTTTTCAATCAAAAGTGAAGTTGCCGTTATTTAGGTGATTTATTGTAAGAGTTGCTGGCCCGTCATCTTGTTTATTGGAGGTGATGTTGACGCGGAGACCTGGGCTTGATCGTTGGCTGCCGTTGCGCCCTTTCAGAAGCTCCTGTTGAAAGTTTTGATTAGTTATTAAGGAAACAAGTATAATTTATGCAAAAAGAATGTCTCGAAAAAGTTGTACCTTTTCACGCGAATATTTTTAATTTTTCATTTTTTACATATTTTTTTGTCACTGTGATCTAACTCAGTTACGATTAGTATTGTGACATTTAATTTTGTTGTCAGTCATGACAAAAAATGTCTTAGATTAATTAGACTTTCTAAGGCTTTTTACGCATCAAAGTAGCAATCTTTGCGTATTTGTCTTCAAGCAAAGGTTTTTAAGAGTACATGAAACATTATTTTTAATGACCCTATCTTCAAGCGTTGACAAGTTAGCATTCGTAAGTTATAAGTCTCGTAGTATGTATTCATTCAACCATTGTAATCCTTAGAGAAATGTTTAAAAGCTAGTATTAAAAATAAAACTACCTTGAATGCTCCTCTGAACTTCCGAGACATGAGGCTATACAATATTGGATTCACCGCCGTCGATGCGTAACTGTTTATACAGTTCAAGTAACAGAAGATCTGCCAATACTGGAACAAAATATAATAATAATAATAGATAATAATAATAATATATCATAACCAAAACCCATATAAACTAAACTTAAGACCCGAAAAAATCTATTTCAAAAAGTCGTAGAACAAATGTTGTTGGGATTGATGTCGAGAATCCGTATGTAAGACATGATGCGTTAATCAGAGGTCTACCTGTATAAAACCGATATAAAATAAAATTATAATTTAAAAAAATTAAACCAATTTCCAAAACAGAAAAATACGAAATAACGGATTAGGGACAGAATTTATTTTGAGGTCGGTGTGGTTTTACTAGGATACTATATTGCCACCGACCTCAAAAGAAATTATGTCCCTAATCCGTTATTTCGTATTTTTCTGTTTTGGAAATTGGTTTAATTTTTTTAAATTATAATTTTATTTCATACTTTTTAGTTTACATTTTAACTAAAAAAAATACTATTTTAAGGCTATTGTGATTAATTATAACATGCTACCTAGAATTTGACTAAGGTTTAGAGCAGTTTTCCCTTGGATAACACGCTAACTCGTACATACGAGTAGGTATAACTCGGACCATTTTGGTCCGTACGAAATTTTTTTTTTTTTTGGAAATTCGATTTTTTTTCATGCGCGCTGCCATTTGACGTTTTTTGCCAAGGTTTTAAGACATTTTCTCTTTGACACCATACCTGTAGCTCGTAATATTAGGCTATGCTGTCACACGTTTTACTCCATATCTCAGAAACTACTGAACCGATTTGGATAAAATGTATACTGATCCCTAATTTGGAGTAAGTGTAGTCGAATAAAAAAAGAATGGTTCAAATCCGATAATTAGTTTCGGAGCTACGCTTGGACAAACAAACATACATACATACATACATACATACATACATCTATGAAAATTTGTATATTTGTTTAGAACCCCTTCTAGATAATCCTGTGTAAAAATTTCGCAGTTTTAATAATATTACATACATACATGTAGAATTGATAACCTCTTTTTTGAAATCGGTAAAAATATGTATAGCCTATATCACTCGCACATTAAGGCGAAGTCAATGATACATCACATGTTGAAATTCGTCTAACTCTTGACTGTAGAGCGTGCGAAAGAATATACATACATACATACATTATGGTCGAAAAACATTGCCCTCCTTCTAAAACTGTCGGGTAAAAATATGGTTCCTCCGTAACATAAAGTAAAAGAATTTAACCCCGTAATGTTATTTGCACACAAGTTATTAAGTACCCAACAAAACGTTTTACTCAGGCCATGATAGAAATCCCAAATGTGCACTTACAACTTCGTATTCTGTTGGAAAAACTGTTGTTGCGATTTCCGCAACTGACTTATACTTGAGTAATAAATAGAAACAAGCTCAGAAGTTTAATGAAGCTCGAATCGCTACTAAGAAAGTTTTGTTGTACATGGCTACACACACGAAAGCTCTACCGTTCAAGGTAATGAAGAAAGGTTTACTAGTAGGTAATCATTAATAGACTTAGTAATCATTATAAAAAATATATATATCCTCTTACTTAAATCTGGGCTATTAAAAAAAATGTAGCATATAAGTCACTCTCACAATCGAAACAAATCCAATGATATCCTACTCGTATAATATTATGTTGAAATCCGTCAAGTCTGTTTCGGTTTTATAACGTACCAAAGAATTGGACATACGTACAAATTCGTTCGGCATAGAAATTCAATGCGATAATTAACTACATTACTTACTAGTGGTATTAGTTTTTGGTATTAAACCCAATTCTAGGTTCAATGTTACGGTCAAAATTATGACTCTCCTGATCCAGACAAGAAAAAAATACTCACGTTTAAGTAATCCTTCTGCCTTAGAGTAGGCACTATTGCCATAATACGTAGAATGCAGTATGGGGACCAGCAAAAGAAAAATGACGCAGCTATGGCAGCTGAAATAAAATTATTGTTTTACATACACTTCAGGATATTAGAATCGAGTCACCGTACATTTTTAGGACATTCAGGCTAACATTATTTAACTTTATCAGGCATATAAATATTCAGAAGCACTCACGGTCGTCTAAAACGAGTCACTTAACTTTATATTTAAATTCGAAAGAGAGAAACTTTGCTTAAATATTATTAATAATGTAGGTCAAAAAATACGCGATGGCTCGATCCTAAGGTCCGAGAGTATAATATTTCCTGATAATTTCAGTCTACAAACACATTAGTAATTAGCTTAGGGTTGTAAAAATGTTTACTTTGTAATTTAGTCTTGTTTGGAATAGAATGAAATTTTCCGCGAAAGTAGGCGTAGGAAATATTTACATATTATTATATTATTTACATGGGTTGGTAATAGAGCAATAGAAATTGCGTTTTTTTATTGTTATTCTCATATAGAATCCGTAATCATTTAGTTGCCAACACTATAATGTACCAGAGTCAATCTGCTCTGTAGTCAAAATTTGACCAAAACTCACTATGTGAAACTATAGGCATTTGTCAACGTCAACTGTCGTCACAACTTCCCGTCTGACGTGTGTGTGACTTATCTATGTATCAAACGCATGGTAGTGTGGCTGTTTTATTTACAAAATTAATGTATTTATCTATCGCCCAAGTTATGCATAAAATTTAGCTTTCTTTACAAATGAAAAAGACGTTTATACTACGTAGATTTTCATTGTTTTAAAACTCAAATTTATTTTTCTTAAAAAAGGTTCCACTTCGAGCTCTCAAATAGTAATAGTTATAAAGATAAAAGTATTAAGTATTTATACAAACCCAACATTTTAATAGCCTTGCTTCTATTCTGCTTTGCGAACGAAGGGCTGTGTCGGAATGACTGCTTTGTCTTCAACTTCAGAATGATCAGAACATACAGCATAGTTATAACCAACATTGGAAATATGAAGAAGATTATCACTTCAGTTGCCATTAAGAGCACAACGTGACCACTGGGTTGCGAATTGAAATATATATACATCTTCGTATGTTCCTCGATATTGTAGATATAAAAGACGTTTAGAACACAAAATGAGGTAGCTATTGTCCAGTTTGCAGCGAGAATTTTGAACACACGCGAGCTTAAAACGAACGTATGTCGAAGAAATGGTTTTGAAATCACTATATATCGTTCTACAGTTAACGCTAGGATAGTTAATACGCTGCAATTGCAAAGTAAATCCCAAAATAAGAAGACTATGTGTCCAGTAGATTTTCCAAAGAGATCTGGGATCCAGAGGACAGTTATTTCAATGGGAATAAACATTGCGGTGGTAAGATCAGCTATCGCTAAGTTAAACAAATAGTAATTTGTCGGCGTCCTCATAGATCTATCTCGGATTATAACAGCGCAAGTACACACATTGCCAACAACACTTAATACCATTGATACAACAAAAAATACTGACATAGCAATTTCAAAAACGCCTGATCTATCCTTAAACGCGAAGCTATCGAAAAGGAAGCCTTTTTCGTAAAAGAAAACGTTTACGTTTTTAACAAAACCACTGTAAGTTACGTTTATCATTTCTCTGTTATTTTTTACTGCGAGGGACATTATTAACGCGAGTGATCGGTCAAATATTCGCGGGGTAATGACGTTCAGTAGTAGTATAAATACAAACCTCCCTTTGGACTACAGGATGTTGCTTTTTCTTGTTAAAATACTTATATACATATCTATATGGAAGTCAATTTTTTGTTGTAGGTTAGTCCCGGTAGTCAATATTTATAATCCTTTTAGTAATTATTGGTTTTTGGCCACACTTTATGTTAGTCAAAAGATGCGTTCCTACTTCCTACCACTGAAGTTAGATGGTAGCCTTTTTTTTAGTGTACTTTGGCACTCAAGCCACACTCAAGCAAGAAGGTAATCGCTAGTCACTACACTTAAATAATTAAAAGTACATTTTTATTAAAAAACAAAAAGTTCTATTCAACATAATTTTATTGTTAATTTTTCTTAGTTTTTAATACATTATTTATAATAATAAAGTAATTCTTCCCTCCTAGTAGAACACCCTTCGTATTAATGTAATTGAGTGTTGCCGAACAAGTGCTCAAATTGACGGCAACCATACACATAGCAAAGTCACTCCTAATTGAAATTGCTCCGCAGACCAATGACATCGTTTTTTATACATATTTACCTCTATGTTTATAATTTATAGTGCTTCACTTGTGTTCTCTTTTTACTCAATTACTCTAGAAGGAGGTTAATGTTTTGTTGAGTGTATGTATGACCATTTTTTGGCACATTCTACTGCCAATTTCATTTCCATATACTTTATATGCAAAGGCACTTGTACCGAGATAAGTGATTCAGATTATTTCCAGTTACCCTTGTTTGTTTAATTAATGTACATGACCAAGAAAATTTAAATGAATTAACCCATTAATCTTCCTTTAGTTACGATAAACGAATTGTAATAAAATATCTTGACACTTCTTTACAAAGTACTCATAGTTCTCCCCATCATTTAGGCTCACAATACTAACATTACTAGATAGTTCTTCATGATTATTTGTCTAGTCCGCTTTTAAAGCGCTTTCTTCAGGAATTTCATGATAATCAACAGCCTCATGACTTCTGTCTCCTGTCCTTTTAACTCGTTTCTCGATGACGTCAGCAGAAACAGTCTTCAAGTCGTAAGCCCAACCAATCTTAGCCATGATATCTATGAATAGCTTAGAGAAGTTCCATGAGTAATACCCTAGTTCGGCGGTTTTGTAATCCCAGGGAAATGTATGGTGGTAGTTGTGGAAACCTTCTCCCAATACCACTAAGGCAACTGGCTTCGTTTCTACTGGTTTGATATTCTTGTCATAAGGCTTGGCTCCCCATTTGTGGGCAGCAGAGTTTACAAGCCAAGTAACGTTCAAGACGTAAACGTATCGGAAAATTGCGCACACGAAAAATGCGTTCGATACTGATTCTCCCCACAAAGTTGGGACGAAAGTGGGCATGATGAAGCAGCATAGTGGCATCAGGATCTTATAATATCTGCAAATTAATATGTATTGACTTATTAATAGGTATTTTTGTTTCGTGTTCTATTTCTCACAAACGGGTCGCTTATGTCATTTTAATTCAACCATTTATTGAAATAAGAAATCACAAGATAGTACTTTAGAAAAGTTCATTCAACTGTTTCAAAGCCTATTATGGACAAAAAGAACCCAATGATTTACGCAGACTAATCTTAAAAGGATAATAGCCAGCTAGCGAAGAAAGTGGGCGTGATCAATCTGAAACAAAAATACTAAGGATTTTCGGTGGATAGCGGTGATGAAATTACTTTTAACAAAAGACGCACATTTGTGTAATAGACTTTGCTTAATCTATTAGATACAAACGTTAGCAGCACAGTAAACTCTAAAGCTAATCATAGACGGATTGCTTAATCAAAGCTGCTTGTGTATGGTGGTCAGACCGCAAACAACCATTTGAAACTGATGTTGTAAATAACTTCAAACTGCCTATATATGGGTACCCTTAAGTTACCAGTACTAGCTACTTCTACGAGTACATAAATAGAGAATCTCACTTCTTCTGAAACCGCAGCACTGGATCAGCCCAGAGGTCGCTCACATCGATGGTATGAGCTCTGGCTTTGATCTCCGGGTGTTTCCTGACCAAGAGCCAGCCGACGTGGGAGAAGAAGAAGCCACGAGTAGCGTTGTGAGGATCAGCGTCGGTCTCGGAGTACTTGTGGTGCATTCGATGATCACGCGCCCAGTCAACAACAGCATCCTGACAATAAATTATGTCCATACATAATCGGAGTAGTTTATTTTCAACTTATGTAAACGTATTACTCTAACTTTCTTTACGTCCTACCTACCTACGTCGAAAAAACACTACTGAACAGAATTGCTGAACTTTCATGGCATGATTTCTGCATCCAGTGCCTCAAAGTTGCAATTACCAGCAATTCTATGATCTATCATTTTCTTACCTGAAAAGCGATGGTATTAAAGAAGGCGAGAATCACGCGCAATGGCAGACGAGCTTTGTATGCCTTATGTGCCCATAGTCTGTGGACCCCTGCAGTTATACCGAGGCCTGATGTCAGATATAATAACACTGCTGTGGAAAAAGGTCACAAATCAGTATCAGCTAATAAATAAATTCTTCCACTCTTACTACAGTAATAAACAGTTGCTGTTCTGTGAAATTCTTTTTCAAATGAAATGGTCAAAGACACGTCAAAGATACAAACCAAGCTGATAAGAGTGTGATGAAAAAGGCTGGGGCTGAAATGAATCTATCTATTAGGACGAGGGAAATTAACATTTTTAAATGATTTGGTATTCTTCGTCTTACCGAATAAGCTGGTCGCCCACATGGCCTTAGCGAGGAATAAATAGGCTCCATAAACAGCACCAAGATGGAGAAGAAGGAAGTTTATCACATTTCTCCAAACGATGTTCCATTCTCTCTTCTCAGCAGATGGTGCTACTGGGGTTGAGACGTCGTAAGGATCTGTCTCGAATAAGGCCCAAGACGCAGGTTGTTGACCTCGAGGTGACATATTCTGCAATTTATGGGAAAAAATGTATGCCTTTTAAGTTAATGGATATTATCTAATAATTAATTATAACCAGTGGCGTAGCTAGTTAACCAAAGGCTCTGGCGCAAAAAAATAAAGTAGGGCCCCCAACGAATGAGCCGTGCAATAAATACTTAGATAAACAATCATCATTATTTTGCTTAGTAAAAATGTTAAAGACTGACTAACAGATAGTTGGGAATTACCCTGTATTTTTTCAAATAACTTGCCAAGATTAGAATTGAGTTACTGCAACCTGATTTATTTATATTCCGATGGTGGGAGAATCTTTTTAAAATTTTATTTATAGTTTGATGGTCAGAGTTCGGGGCCCCCCTGGGTTTGGGGGCCCTGGTGCATTGCACCGGATACCCCACCAGTAACTATAGGTACCTACTACTGATTATAATAAAAAATAGAAAAGAAATGTCTCCAGTCTAGAATGAATAGCAAAAAGTAAGGGGTGTGCGATAAACTGTCTACAACAAGTGTTTTACTAACCATGTTGTTATGATAGCATCATCATACTTAATAAAAATGTTAATTGGGTTTCTTTTAGAGTGTAGGGGAGCAATAAGAACGGATTTTTGGAAATTCACACTTTTAGGGGGGGAAATAGGGGTTGAAAGTTTGTATGAAAATTAACCAAAATTTAAAGCAAACATTTTGCAAATTCGTGTTTGGTTTTATGGATGAAAGAAATAAAAAACCTAATTCAACGATTTTTTTTTAAATCAACCCTTAAGGGGGTAAATATCACCGCAAAACTATAATTTCCGCAAGCAAAGCTGCGGGCAACAGCTCGTGAATAAATAAATCTAAAGATAAAATCCGGAACATCTAAAACTTGACACATCATTCTAAACGCTTGAGATAGAAAAACTATGTTAGCCTAAAAAAGGCCAGAAAAGAAAAAGTATGGTGACTTAATTTACTACCGGAAATTATGGACTTTACATGGCCGAGACTTATTAATTAATTAATTATATTATTGTAAGAAATAATTATTAATTACTAAACACATTTTTACTTACGTTAAATTTAAAACTACAGTCGCACTAAGTAAACGACGATGAAGTCAACGGTAGTTAGCGCACTAACTTAATGAAGACTATTTAATTACAATCTTTTCTTGAACAATATAAATCAGGAGGTAACATCTAATCCAGTTAATCTGCATATATATTACCATCCACAAGCAACAAAGGTACTATCATAGTAATCTTTTATCGCGTGGTACATCAATGGACCACAGATCTAAAAATATGTAAAGAGTTTGCATTATTTTAGTTGTTTCCTCATTTTCGTTTATTTGAATATTACACCTTGTGTCAATATACATTTCTTCAATGATTCTTTTTTTAAGTTAATAAATTAATCTATTTAAAAGTGGAATAACAACTTTAAATGTTGTTTCTATGATTTATTACAGGTATGTTTGAGTTTCATTTCTCGTAGGTGATGTTAATTTACTTAATGTAATATTATTATTTTTTAATAAATTATACTATGATTTATTACAGCGACACATGTTGTTTAATGCCACTTCAAAACATATTATAAATATATAGACTTAGTATTCGAAAAAAAAAACATACGTTTTCGAGTGGTCCCTTTTGACCAACGACTCGTAATTCGGCAAAACCGGTGAAATTCGTCAGATCGTAAAAAAATTTACCTAAATTTTTCTTTTGAAGACTGAGTCTACATATTTTTGGTCTGAGCACTCGTTGTATAAGGATATAGATGAGATGTGAAATGAATACCAAGTTAAATACGTGAAGTATCGACTACGAATTGATTACCGTGTTGTAGATTACTACTCGTACACGTACAGATAAGACGGATAGACCGATACCGATCATGAATATTATTATTTGACGACCCCGTAGCCTAGTTGGTAGTGACCCTGCCTGCGAAGCGAGGGGCCTAGGTTCGATTCCCGGCCGGGGCAGATATTTATGTGACAGATAATTGGTTGTTCTCGGGTCATGGGTGTTAGTGATGTGTTATTTGTGCAGTCCATGCCCCCTGAGACAGGGAATGACTGCGGGGGTATGAGTGTGTTAGCCTTTTTCTTTTTTTATTATTATTGGATTATTATTTCATATTAATTACAGGCATGTCCATGTTTTTTCAACGCATGTGATTTTATTTTAATGTCATAATATTATTGTATTTAATAAACCTAACTTATTTTAATACAACAACACAATGAGATGATGGTTTTATTCCACTACTAAATAAAAAGAACATTTAAGCTGTTATTCCACTTATTCATTATCTTATTACATTTTTTCGTTATCTCATTTAATTGAAGGAAATAACTGAAAAAAATATATTATATGAAAAACTGACCTTTCACTTATCTACATAATCATTTTTATGAAAAATACTTAAGTAGTGCTTTTTACATGTATATGCGTAATGCTCTTCATAACATTAGTCATGATATTCCGTCAGTAATATCTTAGAAATAAATGGCTTAAAAGCATGTTCTTCGGGTAATTATAAAAAAAAAACTTACACAAGCTATAAACTGGGTTATAGACATCTTTTATTATACTCGTAACTCTTGTAAGATATATCTGACTATTATAGTTCTACGAGTATATGAATCTATATTGTGTATGTTACGATACATATTTCTTGGAATAATTTGTGCTACGCTTTGGAATACCTCATATCGCATACAAATAGCATCTACACCCCAATTCCCGAAACATTTGTAATTTATTTTTATTGGACATTTAGTAATTTCATGTTTGCCCCATTTTATTGCTTAGATGTCGGTTTTCCTAGTTCTATGAATTAGAGACTTTATTTATTACAACACCCACAGAGAAACGGTCAAAACTTTTGTTTACTCACTTCACTTAATGGCTATTATTATTTTCAGTTCTTTTGCAAGGAAAAGGAAGTATAAAATTTCCATTTTCCGGGATGAAATGTATTCCAGATAATTACTTATCATGTCAATTAAATAAACGCCAAATGCCATCATAATAAATTCAGTGATTGCCTTATGACAGATCAGACAAAAAAATAAAAAATCTGTGACTTAACGTCGGGGTCAAATGGGGAACATCGTTAAAATATTAATGCTACTCAAATTAAAAAAGTCGAAATGATATTTCCATTAGCTTTTATCATTCGATATATTTTTGCCTCCCTACCTTTACTTGTGTTCGTATAATCATAGTCTGTTTTGCTTAAACAAAAGCTCAAATATTGGTCGTTTTTAATAGTACTATTACTAAATGCCACTGACTTACTGTCCATTTTTAAACTTGTCCTATTTACCACACAGTTTTACGTCAACCTTATAACGGAAACACACATTTTAATGTTACTCAACACTTTCCAGTAACATTTAATTGACTTTATTTCAATATCACACGCTGAAATATTCCCAAAAAATGCTTTGATGATTTTTTTTTGTTTTAAAAATAAGACAAGTTAAAAAACTGACTATAGTTATATCCAAGACGAAGGTACACAAAGAAACTAAGGGTTGCGAATTTACTGAGGAATCTCAAAAATACTATGACGATTTATTGTATTAGTGTTATGTTTAAAAAAAAGTGATATTATGTATGTAATTGTCTTTCACCAAACTGTTGATTACATCCTCATAAATTGATAACAAATACTGCAATGATGCAAATATAACTTATTTATTTTATAATATATTTTATATTGTTTTTGTTAGGTACATTCGTCATGTGAGCAGTTAATTCTTAAGACGAAATAAGTCATTTGAATTTAAATATGTGATGTCTTCGTTCAGCTTGTTCGTTGGACATTTACATAATTAAATTTTCACATTAATTAAAGTTAAACATGTGGGATTTAAAGTTCAAAGTTTATTTTATTTATTTGTAGAATTTTATATATCCTGTGTAGGTATTTTTAATGTCTGTGATGACTGTATAGTGTGAAAATGGAAGTTTTAATTCAGCGTAGTTTTAATATGTACTTTTAATTTTGCTGCAGGAAATTCTGCACTCAATTCACTTTGACCTTTAATAAGCTTTATTCAATGTAGAAAACTAATGACTTTGACGTACTTACCCTTAGTTTAACAAAGCTATTTAAATGTTTTAATAGCATTTATCTTTGAAAACTGTGTATTAAAATATTGAGTGTACTCTGATTATTTTGTTTGTTAAAGAATTCCAATTGAATTGCCTCGAATGTTGTTAACTATAACATAAATATCCGAGCCCAAAAAAATTTGGAATTACTGATGTAATGACTAATATTTTTCACAAAAAAATATTTCATTATCTTAACACAACAGACAATTAAGTAAGTTACAACAAAACAAACTTAATGCTCCATTTTTAACTTCGTAATTAGGAACATTGTTTCCAAATTATATTGCCTTTGAGTATCGTGGGAAATCGTACGCATAATAATTGACATAAACAAGTAGTTAGAAGTATTCATTAATAGAAAAACAAAATGAAACAATTTTAAATCTTGTAAGCACTTTGGGTTGTTAAGCGTACCAAATAAATAGTAGTATATAATTATATACATACATGTACACGTGTATATACACACACATACAAACGAACTTCCAGCGTAACCGGATAAAATTACAGTAGATAATCAGATTTCCTGACGAATTTGAATTGAATTGTGAGATCTTGTTTATAATGATGGGATATATTTTATATAATCATGCAAGTCAAAAAATAAACTATGAATTTTCAATTATTTAATTTATTCAACTTAAAAAGAATGATTACCTAGACCTAGGTTATGACCTTTTTACCAAAAGAGCCAAATACAATACAAAATTGAAATTTATTCAAAGAGCCATTTTTTATGACTTAATCATTGTTTTAGTATGAGACATAACTATGGAAAAAACTTTGATTAAAAGTACATTCTAGAGTTTGCCTTCGCCAATAAGTCCTAGTTTAAAATAAGTTTAAGCAATATTTACTGCTTGTATTAAATCTTTCGCAAAAGAGCCATAACTGAAGAGTCAAAGAGCCATAATTGAAGAAACAAAGAGCGGCTCTTGTGCCACAGATTACTGACCACTGATCAAGAAAAAATAAATATAGGTATCCTTAGAATCTTCTAATTCTATTGAATAAGTTATATTAAAATTAGTCCACTTAAATACTTAACGCTACACACCACTTCACATTAATTAAAAGCTACGCCCGTTTTTCGTGGCCACAAAGATATGACTACTACTTTATCACAATAAATTACACGCTATTTGGTTGAAATTAATTAAGGATCTCAGTCAGCTTTGGTGGCTTCGCTTTCCTGAGCGACCTGATGACTGCCCCACTCCTGATGGCTACCGTCTCCTGTTCTTTTAACTCGTTTCTCGATGACGTCAGCGGATACAGTCTTCAAGTCGTAAGCCCAACCAATCTTAGCCATGGTGTCGATGAATAGCTTGGACAAGTTCAATGAGTACTGCCCTAGTTCGGCGGTCTTGTAGTCCCATGGGAAGGTGTGATGGTAGTTGTGAAAACCTTCGCCCAAGACGACTAAGGAGACTGGCTTCGTTTCCACTGGATTAATGTTTTTATCGTACGGTTTGTCACCCCATTTATGAGCAGCAGAATTCACGAGCCAAGTGACGTTCAGGACGTAAACGTAACGGAAGATGGCGCACACGAAATATGCATTCCATAGGGTCTCTCCCCATAAAGTAGGGATGTAAGACGGCAAAATGAAGCAACATAGTGGCATCAGGATCAAGTAGTATCTGTAACAGAAGAAAATCATCGTGAATATTGATAATAGCGTGGCAGACTTATTGATTACAATTAAAAAATAAGTATATCCGCTGATAGCGACAACTCCCAAGGTTTGGCATTGAGGTCAACATTTGAATGACTTTATTAATGATGACTTGATAAAGACTCGAATACCCTTATGGAAGCGCATCGAAATCATGTGCTTTAAATAGTCGTTTGCTAATCTCATTACTTTAAAAATGCAAAGATAAAAGAACTCACTTCTTCTGAAACCGCAGCACTGGATCAGCCCAGAGGTCGCTCATATCGATGGTATGTCCTCTGGCTTTGATCTCCGGGTGTTTCCTGACCAAGAGCCAACCGACGTGGGAGAAGAAGAAGCCACGAGTAGCGTTGTGAGGATCAGCGTCGGTCTCGGAGTACTTGTGGTGCATTCGGTGATCACGCGCCCAGTCAACAACAGCATCCTGATAACGAAGCATTAAAAATATTAATTAAAAGCAAAACAAAAAACAGAGATCGTTTATAAATAATGATGTAATTTAGACGATCATACGTTTGAAGGTCATATCTACAAGCATAATAGCTATGGCAGCTTTCTTGCTAGGGAGCACGTATAAGAACCTACTACCATCCACCAGTCAATCTGGGTTAAACTAGGTGGTCCATAGACTCCCAATTATCTTTAAATTTAATAATCCCCCGAAATTTAAATGAGCCCACAGTTAAAGGTCACTTCAATGATTTCGGATGTTTATATTTCCGTAAGTCAAGTTGGATTGCATGAAAGTCAACGATCACTCGAATATCACGATACGTTATCATAATTTACGTGCTGTTTAATTTGTTGGGGAGCAGAGGTACGGTTTATCGATAGGTTAATTAAGTTAAAGGTTGTTGAATGAGCCGGTAAAGGGCAGATATTATTTATGTTGTTTAGTTAGTAAGAATCTTGTCTATCAATTATTAGAGCAGAAATTTGACTCATGCTCTGGTTTGGCCCCATCACACTATTGATCCACTAAGCACTAATCCCTCTTCATAACTAAGGAGACCCAGAGCATATTCCACCACGCTGCTCCAGTAAGGATTGGTGGCGTGGTCAGTTCTAAACCAATTTCTGGAAGATTTAAGCCACCCAAAGGTCTCTGATATGGCGTGACGCTTGAAGACGATATAATGGAGGAGCTAACAGGTGTCCTTTGAAGCACGGAAGTGCTCAAAATATTTTGTCACTAGCGGTCACCCATTCACTTTCAAATCGCGCCCGCAAGCTTCATCTATCATTTTTTTAATATCCATTTCCTGGCTATGAGCGTTTTACTTTGTTTCATAGTTAATACAAAGTGCACAAAGCAAGTATTTATTGCTAATAATTACAAAAGTATCTAAGATAATAAGTATCATCAGCGTTAAGACGGAAAAGTTATCCGTATGCGTCAGATCGTTGCGGATCAAAAGTTTATCTCAACGGAATTTTCCGCACTATGAATACAATATCTGTTTTAAATTAAATTTTATTGATAACCAGCCGTTTGTAACCATTGACCTTAACTTTCTATAGCGTCATAGATAACCCTTAAAAGACGTTGGTGTTAGAATTATGGAAAATAACTGATCGACAAATGACCTCAGGGGGTTTAATTCAAAATTAGTTCTAAGTAACTTTAATAGAGTCATTTAAAAGATAAGCGACAAACGCTCCTTTGTAATGGAAAATCGCATTCAACCAATCCAAGGCTTAAGTTTAATTAAAACACGAAATTTGAACAACCTAATTATGAAAATCTCGTTAAGTTTTCCATTTCATCAATGCGATTTACTGAAGAAATGTTTAATAGAAGTACCTAAATCTAATTTCATAACTGCCGTTTGATTTAATATCCAAAATATGAAACATCATATTAGAAAGGGATTTTCGTCTCAATAAAAAAATGTGAGATGTTATTTAGCCCCTCAAGAGTTATTGTGTGCAAACAAACGCACTACACTTATCTGTCAAAGATTATGTTATCAATGTTGCAATCTAGTTACAATAGGTTTTTGAAATTCTTGTGTTTTCTTTATTAGAATATTTCGCAACTATTTGTTTGTTGACAATGGATATTTTAATCTAATTCTTAAATTAAATTACTATTTGCATTTTATTTTTAAGGAATACGGTTTCCGATAATATAATTTTTATTGTCTTTAGCAAGTAATTTTTTTAAGAACTTGTTTAGACTTGGTACTACAGCCTAGACAGCGTTGACTGATTGACTGTAAGTTACTCCGAATTATAACTAGATTAGCATTCATTAAATAGCAAATATATACTTAACAGATTAACTTCTTACCTGGAAAGCGATTGTATTGAACAAAGTGAGCAGTATACGCAGAGGGAGTCGAGCTTTGTACGACTTGTGTGCCCAGAGTCTGTGCGCTCCAGCAGTTATACCCAGCCCTGAACACAGGTACAAGAAAACCGCTGTGGACACAAACAAACAACATTAGATATAATAAATAACAAGGTAGGTACTTACTATACAAAAAGAATAAGAGTAAAATACAAAATTTATAACAGTAAATTAAAAGTGGTCATGAATACAATTGAGATGGGAAAAAGTAAGACTCAAATTGGAGGATTATTCTTTATTATATATTATATTCTCGACGAAAAAGTCTTGCAGTAAATGTAAAAAAATTCTATATTTTCTATGGTCAATTTTCGAAGGCGGATGATAAGTACCTAACCTTAACTAAGCTTAATATAACTCAATAGCATGATCGGATCTCATGGAACTCCATCTGAAGAGTAGAAGAGAAGGAACCTCAAATGAAATTATGATAATAGAAAAAAGAAGATTGTATTCTTAGAATTCTTACCAAATAAATTAGTCGTCCACATAGCCTTAGTTAGAAAGAGATAGCCTCCATACACAGCGCCGAGATGGAGCATAGCGAAGAGAATCACATTTCGCCAAACTATCTTCCATTTTCTCTTTTCTGCAGAGGGAGGCACTAGCGTTATGTCATCCTTGTTAAAATCTTTTTCATCCAAAACCCACCCTGGCGCCTGTTGCCCTTGAGGAGGCATGGTCTGCAACAAAAATATGAGGTTAGAAAAATACAGACGAAATATGTTTTTATAAAATGTATTTATGAACAATTGTAAAACTATATAAATGTATTTTTAATGTTTTATTACACTGTAATACAAATATTTGTGATACAATATTTTTTTGCGAAGAGATATATAGTGCTGTGGCGTTATACAAATAAAACTCCATTTATACATATATTATAGTCACTCAAATAAATACAAACATTTCGCAAACATAAGCAGAAATTAGCACAAAACAATAGATAATATCGGTACACACAAAACCACTTTTCAACTATTGTAAACATAACCTCCTTAAGCATGAAGTCATAAAATTATAAGTATAATATATAATTATAATGGGAACTTATACAAGCATAATATAACAAATAATCATGCAGTATAATTACCGATGAGATGATGGCCGCTGACAATAAGTAATTGGAGATTGAATGAAGGAGCTAGCTGTATAAATGATTAAGATAAGTATCTGTTATTACGTCACTCATTGCTGTCTGTTGAACGAATTAAGGATAATTAATATGAGCAAAACCTATAAGCCAACTAATTTGCTATTTTGACATTTGAATAAATATTTCAATTTTTACCTCATTCGAATATGCACAATTTACGTCACTGTAGATAAATAATGTTAAAACATCTGTATAAGTTGTATAATCTGTGTAATGTATGGCAAAATATTAATTTTTAGGACTTAACGTTTTTATGACATAAGATGTTGATGATCATTTTCTCAATGTTTTTTTTTTTATTTACATATAAAGTCTAAGTAACCAAGTAGCTGAGGAAAGAACTTACTCTAGGTAATTACGTAACACCTACAAAGTAATTATAAATAATAATATTTTATTTACTTAGTAACTAGTACAATAATTTGTTATCTTATTTATTGAGCTTGAAAAATTTACAATTAAAGATAAGAATTTGTATTAAGTCAAATCAAATTGATTTAATGAATAATGCAAAGAAATGATTAGTATAACGTAATACGGTGTAAAATTAAATTATTAGCTAGAGATTTAACGGTCGCCGACGCACTGGAGCAGCGTGGAGTATGCTCTAGGCCTCCTCAGTTATGAGGAGAGACCCGTGCTCAGTAGTGGGCCGTTAATGGTTGAGACCACTACTGAGTACGAGCCACTCCTCATAACTGAGGAGTACTAGATAATACCACCACGTAGCTCAGATGCAAATTAATGCAAATTGGCAAGGGGTTAAAGTAAAGACTAACGTACCTACCTATAATCAGTTTCTTTTAACTAGTCTTATTTATAAAACAAAAACATTGATTTTCTAGGTAGCATTTGCGAATATTTAAGCATATTGAAGTGAAGAAATCACTTAAACATTACCGGGAAAGTGTGAATAGCATGGAAATGCGTAATTTCCGTTACAAGGTTTACGTAAAATTGCATGCTAAATAGGACAAGTTAAAAAAACTGACTGTAGTGGTTTTCGTTCTCTGTGTGTGTTCTGTTTGTGTATTGTCCAATACATGTGCACAAAAACGGCGTGTGTGGGATTAAGAGAGTATGGGTTTATCGCCCGCATGCCTTAGGAGGGTAATGTTTGTCGAGCTTATGATTGTGTATGTTTGTATATGCATATGAATTCCACGCGGGCAAAGCCGCGGGCGGAAAGACTCACTACTAGAGTGATTTATATTTGAATATGAAAATACCTACTTACATTTAAATAGTAGGTATGAATCAGTTATTTTTTACACACGTCTTACTTGAATTACCTTGGCATTGCTAGCACGTAAATCTGACCTTTAAATTGGTTAATTCAAATTGGACATTAGCACGAAAAACTTTCGACAAATCACGACACAAAAACCAAATTTAAAATGTTTATATTCCTTTCATCTTTATTCACGGGATCTTTTAAAATATTTTTTTGTTAACAAACAAGTAATGAATTAAAAAAAAATCAGACTGCTTTATTTTTTTTGTAGATTTGAGTACCGTTAGCCGATATCACTCTCGTAGTGAAGACGAATCCAATGATACCTCATATGTTGAAATCTCAGACCAAAAAATGTATAGACAGAGTTCAGAACGAAAGTCCTTTTTTTCTTTTATTTTACCATTTGACGTATGTCACAGAGCACGGCCTGTTGAACAATGTTAACGTTATCTTTGATAAGTACGTTATGTTTTTTTTACTACGCTCATTTGTTCCGAAGTCTCAGTCTATATATTTTTTCGTATGTGGTTGAAATCCATCAAGCCGCTTGGGGTATAGAGATTATCTTATCTGCATACGCTTGAAATTATACCCTCCTTTTAGTACAGTTAGATAAAAAATAATAATTAAAACAAATGAACACAATTAATATACTAAACGTGTTCTCTAACTTCAAGAACTTTAATTGAATAAAAATTTAAAATTCTGTGTAGTAATTTTTTTGATAGAAACATCCCCATTGTTTTCAAATGTACCTATACCAATATCCAACATAATTTAATCTTTAATTCATGTTTGTCTAGCTAAAGTGTAAAACTAATTAAATAATA
Organism: Lerema accius; assembly: GCA_001278395.1. NCBI lineage: Eukaryota > Metazoa > Arthropoda > Insecta > Lepidoptera > Hesperiidae > Lerema > Lerema accius. Next base: position 437,697 of record LGAG01002815.1, read on the forward strand.
GTCGTAAAAAAAACAACTCGACTGCGTAAAAAATTGTATAATATTGTATAATACATTTTTTATAGTAATTCTTTTAATGAATACGAGTTCAATGACACCTCATAATTTTAATCCGTCAAGTAGTTTAGGCTGTAATACGTGCCAAATAAATAGAAAACCACAGACCAAAAAAAAAATAGACAGAGCGATCGTATACATTTGCGACTTAATAAATGACGCACAAAAATTTGTCACGCACTCGCCGTATACTACCGAGCGGTGGGCTTCATATGGTCGAATTGCTACATATTAACGTTCGTCACTTTTCGGCTCGATGGCTCCGTCTATTCATCTTTATGGGTTTGTGTAGAACACATACATACTCGTAGTTATATTTCACTTCATCTCTCCAACGAAGTCGAATATGATGAAGACTGAGACGCGGTTTAGGGCAGAGTCATGTGAGGTTGTTTTGGTCAGTAGGTGTCCCTTTTAGGGATAAGTCTGACATATCTTTACCGGCCGAATCTTTAAGAGTACCTACCTAAACTTAGAGTTTTTTCCTCGTCTCACCGGAGGCAATAAAAAAAATTGTCATTTAAATTTGTAATGCAAAGTTATTTCTATTAATTAGTCTTTAGTTTCGTTAGTAAGCTGTTAGTTGAGTTGGAATAAAATTGTTACTTATTGACAACCTGGATGGAGGCAGCCCTAATCTTGGCCAAGTGGCGTGATCTACCGGACAATCGTCAACAATTCGCATTGTGATAAATGAGGTGACAGTTCGCGAGTTATACAGCCATTCTTACAACGAACCAAGCCACTCATTTACGAGTTACACGAGTGCGGATATGCGATAACTTACGCTATAGAACATCTTTAGATATAGACGTTCCAGTCTATAGTCGAAATTCAAACGTAATTAATTATGTCCAATAATATTGTATGGTATACCTAGCTGGAAAATGTCAATTGATTTCTCAACCATCAACAAAATTTAAAGTTCAAAATCATTTATTCATGTAGGTATCAATGATACACTTATGCACGCCAAACATTTTTTTTAATCTTCCCCCATTTCGTAAAGGTGATTTAATATGGAGGAGAAGAAAGGGGAAAGAAACTCTCTCGCAGATCTTTTTAAATAAATAGTACAACATAATAAATAGCACAACAACAATATAACATTATTTGGGGGGAAGGGACTCTTGTAAAATATTATGGTTAAGGTCGAAGAACGCGTTACGTAACATTGTTTTTTTTTTATTACTAAAAAATACTATGAAATACAATTTTTAAAATTTGGAAAAATGGCAACATTTTCGTATAAAATTGGTCATTTCTGGTCGTAACGTTTAGATTAGGTACCTACGTAATGTTTTCAATTCTCCATTTTTTCTACCTCGCGTAAATCAAATCATGGTCTGAAATGGTAACTATTGCCCCATATGGGTCGTTGAACTATACAAGATTGAGCTGGTAATTGGGTAAAACTTGTATTTTAGAGGACCTATCGTATAAGTACTAAGAGAAGACCAAGCTTTAGTTAATTTGAAGTCAAAATAGAGTTTTGGTAAATTTTGCTAACTGGAGTACCTACCTACTTGGATAGTCCTTTACTAATATAACTAATAAGCTAAGAAGTAACGCTGCCATCCATCTAGATGTCCTTGGATTTGTCCTAGTTATTAGAGTCGTAAAATAAAAGATACAGAAAAAATTAACTTGTTTTTTGATAACAGTTTTTTGATACCTACAGTACAGAGATTGCGAAGTTTTTGTCCACGGACAGCAATAATTATAGATGATAGCCCTATCAAAGAATGATGGGAGCAAGATATGAGTAGGTATTTTAAAAATCTAATTCTAATTATCACCTCAGCCAAACAAACTAATTAAAACAACCTTGAGTACCACAGAAAAAAATTATAATAAGCACGAACGACTTTTTACGCTTAACTATTTCGTTTGTTACAGGAATTTTGATTTTCTCAGTGTAGATTGTCTTTTGTTTACTTTTGATAAGAGTATTTGATTACTTAATTAATTATTTTCTGATATTTTCCTGTTAGGTGCACAAAAATCTCACATGTTTCCTAAGATTTATGTTTAGGTACTAAGCACAATAAACAATGTTGTACTAAGATTGATCTTTTACAACAAAGACTTAATTTATACCCTGTATGTCATTTAAAAAAAAACAGTGATTCAAAGGAATTCTTGATTTCAAACTCCAGCATGCATCTCTGATTTCAAAAAGTTATCATCACTTGAAACTAATTATCACTTGCTACGGTGAAGGAAAACATCGTGAGGAAACTTGCACTCTTTAGAGTTCCCCATTAAGTTCTTAAAGGTGTGTGAAGTCTCCCTGCACTTGGCCAACGTGGTGGACTATGGCCTGTGAACCTCCCATTGTGAGAGGAGACCCGAGCCCAGCACTGGGAGAATTATGGGTTGCGATGATGCCGAATAAAATATCTACCTACGACAAATTCAATGACACCTCAATGTTGAAATCCGTCAAGCCTCGTTTTGGCTCAGTCGGGTAATAAACACATTGTTATCTATAATCTAAAAGCAATCAGACTTGTTTAATAGGTTTTTATACTACCTGTATAACAATGTAGGAACTGTATAAAGTTACAGATGATATAATTTATGTACTTATTAGACACTAGGTACTAATGCGGCCAATCTATGTTATAAATCATATGATGTTATTGACTTAATGATTATAGGTACCTAGTAGTAATAATAGTTTATTTTATTTTATACGTAATTAATGGCCCAAAACTTAAACAAACTAGGATTTAAACATTTCTTGACTTTTTCCTAATAGCCTATTTACTCTACGAGTATAATAGACATACGTAACTTAATGAGTATAGCTTTCATACCAGATAGCACGATTTATATAACTTCTAAATTTAAAAAATCTTTATGTTATTCTTATTTCCAGGTAATTATTTAATAAATAAGTTAATTAATTAGGTTAGGTCACAGAAATTATAAAGAAGGATTAGGTTTATTTAGTGCTGGCCGCGTGGAATTGAAATAAAAAGTAGCAAACGTTGTCATAGCAACTGTTGATATAAAATAAATAGTCGAATTTAGTTCACATTTTTATATTAAGAATAGATGTCGCCATCATTGTTTTCAACTAAACTACGATGAATAGATTTATTAACCCAAAATACCTCTATTTAAATACAATTGGTTATACTATTGCCGGCGCAGTAACTCCATCGCTTTTATATATTGCATATAAAATCATTTTTTATAGAATAAAATAATGAATAACGCTGTACAATCATCTGCAAGATTATCTGTGTCGTGAGCGCCATGGACATCAATAATTGAACAAAAGACATACGCGCCGAAAAGAGAATATTAAATTCAAGAATCCATGTAATTAGAAAATCCTAGCCGATAGCCTTAATAAAAAATCTAGTAGAAGCGTGAAATTTTATCTTATAAAAGTACGTGACCTAGGTCTAAAGTACCTCGTACGTGAGATGCAATTTTAGAATTGAAAAGAAAAGGAGAAAAGCTGCAAGGTTTTTTAGATTTTACACTTGAGAAATAAACATACTCGTAACATAATAATATGAAGTTCCCGTTTACACGTGAAATTAATGTTCTAAAATGAATGGCTTAAACACTAGTTTCGCACTATAATTGTAAATGCGGCTTAGTAACGTATGGTTTTCAGTTAAAAGGTGACCCAACAATTTACAGGTACGAAAACAGTATGACACTAAATCGCTAATTGATTTTCTGAGTCAATTCGCAGGATACAAAAATGCATAACTCTATGCATAAGTGTGTTAAAATTTGTGCTGCAATTATTTTGATTCCAGTCTTATTTTGTCATATTATTATGAATGATAGATAGAAAGGTGACGCTTTTCGAAAGTATCCAATCCATGTTTATTTCTTTTGCACCCTCCACAACTTAACAGTTTGAAGGATTATAACATAATATGACGTGTAATTGGATTCGTCTCTATTTCAGCGGTGTGATAGGCTATTTTCCTTTTTATTTAACTTTTCCCCTTCCCCCAGTTTTAGCAGCATTGATGTATAGATACTAATTAGTCAAACCAGTTGGATTACGGGCATTTGGCTAATTAATTGCACATTCGCCCATACTGTGATGCAATTACAATAATTATATTTTCATTATAATAATTATTACTTAAAATGACATCATCATTATCATCTTCACTACTCAAACTGTCCCACTGCTGGGCTCGGATCTCCTCTCACAATGTGAGGGGTACAGGTCATAGTCCACCACGCTGACCTAGTCCGGATTGGCAGACTTCACACACCTTTGAGAACTTTATGGAGAACTCTCAGGCGTGCAGATTTTCTCACGATGTTCCTCACCGTAGGAAGTGATAATTAGTGTCTAATACGCAAAGTTTTAAATTAGAGGTGGCTGTGGGATTTGAACCAAGGAACTTTTTATTCATGCAAATGCAATAATACATAGGTTTAAACTGTCTAAACCATACGGAACTTGATTTATCTTACGAGGATGACCTAGAGATACTAGCATAATTACAAATACTTGCATAGTTGTCCGAAATCAGAAGTACATATTTGCATAATCAACAATTGCACGTAATTTAATGTTTATTTTAT
>LGAG01002815.1:451763-473623 GCA_001278395.1 Lerema accius
CACCCCCGTCCCCCCTATAGTGCTTAGGTAATACTTGAATAGCCACTTTTGTTATAAAATAGTATGTAAAATATTTTGATAAAATGAGATGTCGAGAGCAATTTTTCGTTATCTTAAAACATTATCCATAATTTCAAATGATGTGAAGAAAAATAACAATACAAATATCATAAAGCTTTAAATATAATATGAAAGTGTCAAACCGTTATCACTTAAAGCAAATTCTGAATAATTGATTGTGTCTTGGTCTTATTTTATTTTTCTTTATTGGCGATATTGTAGACAGACTTATCAACAAGTCAATAAGAAGAGAAATCTGTTTTTTTATTTATTGTGCCCAGTTTTGTTATTTAGAGTCCAATAAGTAATCTTATACAAGCCCTTAATATTTCATTATAATGTCCTTTTGCTTTTTACCTCAGAATCTTTTAGATACTAAAAACCTTTAACTTTTCAAGTTATTTGCAGATATTATAATACCACGCAAGCGAAATGATTAAATACTTCCGAGAATATCAGTAATTTTACGACGTTAGTAGCCTCCACAGAACAACGAATAATACATACATAACCCTCAAATATTTAAATTAAAAGTATTCATTGTTGTATATAAAGTAGACAAACTGGTAGAAATATTGAATAAATTATGAAGTAGTAAAAATTATTATAGATTTTTTTTCTCTTGTATACTCCGCATGGGTATTTCTCATATTTATTTCAAACAGGTCCTTTCAAACCATATTTTTAATTTTGAGATCTGTTTGGGTTATTGTAAGCTTCATGGTGTAAATTATTATCAGAATTAAGGGAGGGACCGTTGCTGGGTAAACATTAGGTTTTAAAAAATTGCAACAACAATTAAGATTAATTTTAAAGGAAAACTAACAGGAACAATTAAGCTTAACAGGTAATTAAGCTTCCATAGAACTCAACATTACTCGTGTAGTAATACACTCTTAACATATTTTATTCGTTTTTACTTTTTTTTTATCAAGACAATCGAACTGCTACATCAGATTGATTTCATTACAATAATCCTTCGTAATTATCGCGAAATAATGAATAGTTATTTAATTTGGTATTTTTACACACTCTATTGTCAAAACTCAGTCAATTAAGGTCAACGATGTTTAGACCAAAAAAAAAACATGATGTACAGTCACGAGCACAAAATATGTGACCCCCCCGGTGTCATAAATATGTGACCCCCTTTAGAAAACTTACTTCCCGGCGTCCGACTCAGCTGAAATTTTGCATACATATATTAATGGGATGAAACTAGAATATTATTAAGAAAATAAGTCGATCTGATGATGGAGACCGAAGGTGGCCACACGAACTCTAAAAGAGTTAAGGCAAGGACAATATTTCTAGATGATGTTCAGGTCTTGTTAATACAGTACTTTCGGAAGGTCGGAACTCCTTAGGACTACATCAGCAAGCCCCGGACATCATCTAGAAATATTGTCCATGCCAAGACGAATCACACGAGTCCAGTTTCGATGAGGTTGTGTGGTTTGCTTAAGGAGTTCCTATGGCCACCTTCGGTCTCCATCATCAGATCAGCTTAATTTCATAATAGCTTTTTAGTTTTATATATTTATAATGGATCCATAATTTCAGCTCAATCAGAAACCGGGAAGTTGGTTTTCAGGGGGGATCAGATATTTATGCTCGTGACTGTACCTATTTCGTAATAGTGATCACGGCAATACGTTAGGTACTTGACATATGCTAATTTCTAATTATAATTTCTAATGTGTAGGTAATTCGCATTCACACTTTTTCAAACATTAGACTTGCGGACTTTGTATTATATCTAAAGTACCATTTTTTTTTTCGCTCTCGTGTGCCTCTGTATTTGAAAACCAAAACGCTTTAAAGTTTAATCATCCAATTTCACATATTTTTTATCCAGGTGGCAATGGATGGCAAGGCAGCAGCGGAGGGTTGGGAGGTTTTGGAGGCGCTAGATCGTCATTTGGAGGTTGGTCTGGCTCTGCTTCAGGGCGTTCCCAAGGATGGAATGGATTAAGCAGGTCAGGAGGTGGAGACTTGAGCGGTTTCTCTGGAAGATCAGGCTGCGGAAGTGGTTGGGATAGTTCCAACGGATTCCGATCGAACGGCGGTTTTTCATCCAACTGGTAAACATGTCAATTGGATAATCAGCAATTTGGATAATGGATCTGGCATCGTATTTGATGGTTAAATAAGAACTACTAATATTGTATTGTAAAATAAATGATTGAATGCAAGAATATGAAACGAGTTTTATTTCTGTTTAAACTTTATCTTACTGTGGAGGATTCCATGCTTATGTAATAATAATTAAGTAGGTATATTTCATTATGTAAACATTTTCGTTACTTTATTATAAATTATTTAGAAAATGCTGAGTTAAGTTTACAAGAAATCCTTCATAAAAAATTAGATAACCATATAAAAAATAGTTATAACGTGTTGTATTTAAATTCTATGGATTATTCACAATGCTACAATGTAAAAACGAAACACTGGGTTATTAAAATGTGTTTGAACTTAAATACGATAATATCTTTAATTAGGTACCTGTCTCATGTTACGTAATTTTAAATTTATTTAAAATCCAAATCATATTTTTTGCAATCATTAACGCTCTTTAAGTTCACAATTTTTATTCTCACGTATTTGAAACAGTATTGATTTACGTAACATTGATGTTATCATTAGTTTATAACACAAACGATACTTAAAAAGGTAAAAAAAGAAAACTTACTAAGTACCTATTTGCCTTTAGAACATGGAAAAGGCAGAATTTTCCTTCTCGATAATGAAACACCTAACTTAAGTGAGTGTATAATTAGTAATATTGCTTGGTGACTGTACTTCAACTAACAATGTTGTAGTCAGATGACCAACTTAGTCATTATCAAAAGGGTCAAAAAGGTTAAGAGTGAAAAGGTGTCGGAAGTTTTTATACAATCCGAAGTTCATACTTTAAATAACTTTTAACGTGAAGGATTACTATCGTTGCATTTTTAAGGGTCATATTCTTCATGGTCATATTATCATTATCATAATAGTCCTGACTTTGTTAATTACGTCAGACATGTTATGTGAGTTCACTTATGTTGAAACTTACGTAATTATGTAAGTAACTAGGTGTATTAATTAGTTTTAATGAACATGGGTCATTATCGCTTTTGATTTTCGTATATAGTCTATGTAACTATGAATTACAACTTATTAGTTAGGTATTATTGTTGACAAACTTTCTTGGTAATAACTAAAATTAAAACCAATTATAATTTATTAATGTTGTAGTAAAACTTTTAACTACTAAGGTCTATACTGCGTTAGTAGGAGGGTAATGTTATAGAACCTCCCTACCTATGACAATTTCTTTAACACGCTCAACAAGTAGCTAGACAGTTTCTAAATATGAAGTGCATTATGGGAGTCACTAAAATTAAATAAATAACTTTAATTAAGGCTCATAATCCTATAATTAACTAGTTCGAGCACAGGTTATATATAAATTAACCAAAATGATTTCGTTACAATTAAGAACTTTATACCTTCCCCTCAATTATGGCGAAAGTTATGGCTAGTCGACGAGCATCAAGGACTATTGTGAAGACCACGTCCCTTAATTCAATATTGTCAGAAGTGTTCATTAACAAGTCATTATAGATAAGCAGGTATTTATGTTTTCTGAATTACACTAGAAAGTAGGTCAAGTTTATTCAATTCCTCGTATGGGTGGTGGTCATTTTAATAAATGGCATTTTACTACGAAGTAACTGCGACACAGTATACAATATTTATCTATTAAAAATTTTAAAATTCTTTGCTTTATAACACTGGTTCATAAGAAGTCAGGTATATTGGAAAAACTGCGTCGAAAGCTCACATTTTAAGTTAAAAAATACGTATTTTTTTTAATACGTATTAGCACTTGTTTACGGTAAGTAAAATTAAGTATTTGAAGCAAAAAGTTTTGCGATTGTTAGTCACTTTTTTGTTGATCCTTCGAGCCATGTCAAAGACTGGTATTTTTTTAGTGGTACGTGCTGGTGGAAACTACCATTCCACTAGCATTCAATCATACCTACTTATTTTATCGAATTGTATGAATAACTCTCATAAATTTAATTTTGTAGATGGAACGCCGATACCGAACACAGCATTCATCGCAAAAGAAGCTTATTTTACACGAACGTAAAGGAAATTTTGTTTCCGTCATTGGAGTTTGGAGACATAAATTGGGGATAGGATTGGGCACCGATTGTCATGGCATACATTGGATAGCATTAATTAGTATTTTAAGCTTCATAATAACCACGATCTCACAAGTTATAACTTTCATTGAAGCGTGGGGTGACTCAGCAAAAATGTTTGAATGCTTCAGTGTGATATCATTTTGTGGAATGGGGCTCTTGAAACTGTATTCTTTGAGAGGAACACAGCAACGATGGTTTTCTCTATTATCAAGTGCCTCCGATTTAGAAGCACAAGAACTAAAAAACGAAGATCCAATGAGCTTAGATTACGAATCTGAAGATGAAGAGGATAACACATATCCGCAGCAAATTTTAAAATACACCCAAAAATTTACTTCAACCTCGAATTTGCTTTTCAGGATTTATTTAGCGACCGTTGTTATATATATTTTGTCCCCGTTTATTGAATTTGCTATTTGGAAGATTCAGGGAACTGAAGTTTTGGAATACCCTCATATTTTACCTGTTTGGACAGTTCTAGATAAGATATTTTTTCCAATATACTTAATCACTATATTAGCTGAAGGGATAGCATGTGTTTACTGTGTGTGTGTTCATATCGTTTTTGATTTATCCATAGTAGGGATGATGATATTTATCCATGGACAGTTTCTGTTGTTACGTGAAAGCTGCGAACGTATTGGTGGTGCAGGAAAAAGTTGTAATCTATCGTTGGAAAGGGATTTAAGGGCACATTTTCGATTGTCGAGATGTCATCGAATACACACTTCACTGATTAAGTAGGTTTACAGATAATGTAGAGGTAATTGACGTCATAAAGGCCTCGTTAGTGACCATTGCGGTGTAGCTTCAACGGCGCGTAAGCTTCATTAAGTGTATGCTGAGTACAGCTTCTACGAATTATAGCTTCATGATAATTATACAAGATTAGTGAACCGCCTTCGCTTCGCTTCGATGGACCTTTTACCTGCTATACTGCCGGAACAAAAACGTTTGCTACAAGTTAAAAAACGGGATTTAGGCACTCCAGATAGACTTATAAACGTGGATTTTTTTTCAGTTTGAAATAATAATCGTTTGATCATTATTCTTCTCGTCTCTTTCGTTATATAATTTTTTCTTTTATAGCATCTTTCATCCATTATATTTCTACAAAATTATGGTATTTCAGGTCTGTGGAGGAACTAAGTAGCTTAGCAAAGAATATTTTGGGAGTTTATTTCAATGTCGTAACTCTGACGCTGTGTTCTGTTGCAGTTCAAGTGTTATCGGTAATTCTATTGCATTTTTATTTTTTTAGGTTCATTTCCCATGGCACGCAATAATGTAAATGTCACTATTACGAGTACTTGTATACAACGTTGTTTTTTTGCTTTCTCTAGACCAAGATTAATTAAAAAGAGGTACCTACTGTTTAAGAGGTAATATTTGTGAGTTTGACTATGCATGAATCTTCGAAACTATTCAACCATTATACAAAATTAAGAAGCATTTTAACCTTAATTGCACCTATACGAAGCTAACTAAAGCACAAAATTTTAATAAGACTTATTACTTTTTTAGACATCTTTTTAATTTCAGGACGAATTAAGCACCACACAGCTGTTTACGTTATTACAATACATGTGCGCCTCGTTGACACAATTGTTTTTATTTTGCTACTACGGAGACGATGTTATAAACGAAGTAAGTTTCATTAAAATTCGATTTTACTTTCAGGTACTCGGTTTAGGGTATAATTAAAGCGCCATCTAGTATCAAACTAATATACTTAGCTAATTCATAAGCTGTTATAAATTCCGCTTAAGCCGTAAATTCCTAATGATAATAACAGATGACAAAACTTAGATGGTATCATTAAAACCAAAAGATTTTTAAAACTATACGGAAACTATTTTTTCCGGAAAGGCAGCCATGATTTTTTGACCCAAAAACTCCTGACTTAGAATTCTTATCGAAGTCTGTGTTGCTATTTTCTTAAAACAAATTACATAAAGTAGGTATAGGTACTTAAGTGTAAGTGTGCCTACCTTGGTATACCTACTATACCAACAAATCGCTTGTCTTATAAAATGATTGTTTTCATCAAAGTTAACAAAAAAAAAAACAATTTCAGAGTTCCGTCTACCTCGGAGAAGGTCCATCAACTTCAGCATGGTGGTGTCTCAGTCCTCACATCCGCCGCGAGGTGGCGCTGCTCTGTGTCAGCATGTCGCGACGCTGTCGACTACTAGCTGGCCCATTCTACTTTGTTAACTTACCGACTTTCATTCATGTAAATGATTTTTTTCTACCCGAGTAGGTACGCCAGAAAGGTAATGGTTTCCGGCCGTATGTATGTCTATTTCTTAGGCTCTACAGCCCAAATGACTGGAAGGATTTGAACTTGAGAGGTTGTTTAGTTATCTAGTTTGTGATATGACTTGTCATTGATTGTGCCTCCACTATGTAGACACACACAAGAGTATGACGGTAAGGCTGTTATTTTATTTAAACCACCAACCCGTCTACTTCGTTCGTTAGCCCTTCACGCAATAAAAAAAGAAGTTCTTTCTTCCGTGACTAGACGAACCGCTCTAATGCCGAAATTTAAATGTAGGTACCTCATAACGTCAGACAAATATTAAACCATTTTTTTTTTCAGATCATACGCACAGCCTACAGTTACTACGCCGTTATTAGACAAAAATCTAGCAATTAACACACATATACACGCACACACGGGGAGAGAGAGAGAGAGAGAGCCAGACACGCACACACACATACACACACGCGCGCGCGCCCAGTCTTAGAAATATAATACTCTTTTATCGTACCGTACCATTGCATTTAATAGAAAAATGTAGAGATTAAAATAATATGTATATTGTTGTAAGAGGTATGCAATTAAATAAAAGTTATTTGATTCCACATTTTATTTACACTTTTTAATCCAATCTTCACATTAACATGGCCCGATATCCATACATTTATATAGGAAGATTACCGTCTCACTCCTAACGATTCTTACTTGTTTTCATCTGGACATAATTGCAATGTAACATACATTAACAAAACTGCAATACAATATAAAAACAATAAAATTATATTTATATAATCATTATTATAAGTCACGAGGACATTAAAAAGGTACAATACAAAATAACTGCGTAAATAAACACGCCTTAAAAAAAAGAAAAAATTCATAACTTATGTACAGAATAATTTTTATAAATTTTAACATTAGACACGTGTGGAGTAAAAAGTTCCGTCATAGTTATACTTAAAAACCATTAAGTAAATTTTGGAAGGGGTTAGTTGCCCCCTATGCTCCTCTAAGCAGATTTATATTACTCTTTGATTTGTTCCTTCAACCATTGAGTAACAATAGGTTTATTAATGGCGGTCCATTTGATATTAATTTTGACAGTTTCCAAAGCTCTCTTCCTGGCAGTAGCGCCCGCGCCGGCCTCTGGATAGTGCTTGAACCACGCTTCCATCTGTGTAAAGTGAAAATCGAAGTCAAAGTCAAAGTCAAAGTTAAATTATTTGTATTCCAAAACACTAGGCTATTACTGCATACTTTATCTATACTTATTAAAAAAAAAATTATCATTAATGTTTAAAAAAAATTCCTTGATAGATATATAGCAAAGAGTAGAAAAAATCTCAAAAAAAACTTTCTTTCAATTCCGCAAACAATAGTTCAGTTAAAAATCGATTACTATTTAACCCACTCGAGTTAGTCACAGATGCTTTGCTACTAAAAACATAAGCTCTTTCTATGCTACTGTATCTAAACCCAACATAGTATAGTAAAAATCATATAGTAAAAATTACCTCTTCAAGCTTGGTATCCGTATTGAAAGAGCTACTGATACCCGGTACCAGGTTCCCTAGATACCGGCTGTTTAGCGTGAACCTATCAACGAGCTGCGGCCACCGGGATCTGACGTCATCCCACACTAGCTCTGTCCCGGAAGGATTCACACTTATATCATGAACCACGTTCAAGTAGTCTTGACTACGAATGTTCTTCTCATCCCACGCTAGCTGTAGATATCTGCAACATTTAAAAAAAACTATATTTAAGTTACTTATTTAATAATGTAACTTATTGTAAACAATAATGAGTAATAAAAAAAACTATTATTATTACATTAATTGCACAATCACCACTGCATTCGAAATTTTACTATAACTCAATATATCAAAGAATAAATCATATTATAGATTAATTCGATATCCTAAGAGATGTTAAAGTCAAACTGTGAGCAAATGATATTAAAAATAAAACGCTCACTACCACACTGCGTTTCATACAAACATGTCACATATAAGTCAAAAAGGCTTCGTTGACAGACAATTGACGTTGACAGCGAACGAGTTTATACTCTATTGTTTGAATGATCGATGGTCAAATTCCGACCACAAAACTGTAGTATTTATAAATACCTTGTCAAAATATCAGTGTTTCGCGGCGCTGAGAGAGCTAGCCTGATCTTAGATAGTTCCTGTACATCGTCCTCAGCTAAATATATGTTCCATAGTTTCTCCCACTCCGCAGGAGTCGCCTCTTTCATTCCTATAACATTCACATAGGACGCACTAACAAACACGTATATTAATTTTTTCAATAAGTTTACGATATGTCATTATAATCCATAACATTTTTCATGTAAAAAAGACAAGTTCAAACAAGAATGGTTGTCAAATAACTATGCGTTACCTTAATGCCTCTATGACATGTTGCTTTAAGATATTTATGAAGGTATTTGGTAGTATGTAATTAGATAAAATATTGAAAAATTTCGATCGTAAAGGAATTACATTTCGTGGCAGCGGTGGGATCCAAATTAACCTAAATTACTATTAAAAGAAAAAGGATACCTATAATTAAAGCTACTGTATTACATGCAACTAAATGCAATGGTTGAAATTAGCATGATTATTGCTTGCAAACATGAAATGAATATGCTTTTCTCAGCATGCGTAGAAAGCATAATTAAAATCTTTCTGTCCGTCAATATCTAAATGCATGAAAATAGTAATAAAATATATAAACATACCATGATAATAAACAAAGTCTCTTAGATCAGTCTCAATATTAAACTCTTCAGATGTATTCTTAGTGTTGAGCCATCGCAGGAATAGATTTCTAACTTTTTCCTTTGCTTCTGGGAGCTCGAAAGATACCGCCATAGATAATATTCTTGTTCGTAACAGACTAAAAAAAAGAAAAGTATTTAGAGCAATAATATTTGAGTATGACTTTTTTATATAAAAATAACATACAAATTAGTAGATTAGTTGAGATGTCAAACCCATTTTTTTATTTCAGTTTAGAAACTAAAAGTTCACTTAAACTTTAGCAATTCAAAATTTGTTATTATTGTGAGTTATTGATGAGGTACTTATTAATTCCACAGACAAAATTTTGGACAATAAAATTAAAACAAAGTATGAAATCAAAAAGATTAAATTATTCTCAGGCGACTTGCTGAAGTAATATGGTCTGATCTAATCATTGATTTTTATAATGTTATTTATGTCTATTTGAGACTATGACCACTAAAAAATTGTATCATCTACTCATTTATCGGTTTACTGATTACAAAATATGGTACATTACCCCTCAATGATAGTTAAGCTTGTATTCTCCCAAGTTTGTTCTAAATATAACGGTCTTATTAAACGCTGGACGTATACCTGAAAAATACATCTCATTAACATCTATTACTAACAAGACCTAATAACCAACTAACAGTCCCGCCTTAGTCCTACTAAATTTTTGTTACGATGTCCATGGGCGGCAGGGGTGGCATTGTCAGCTCCTTTGCTATCTTAAAACCATAAAAAAAAATACAAAAATCAGAGTGCTAAAAATATTCGTCATATTAAAAAATGTATAGCCTCTCACTGTCACAATAGAGTCAAATTTTATTATACGTCATGTTACAATCCGTCAATCTATTACACTGTAGAGCGTTCCAAAGAAATGGGCAAACATTATACAAACACTTGAAAAACATTATCCATATAACGAAGACTGGTGAAAGAAAAAAAAAAGAAAATTATTATTATTTTTTTAACTCGTTGCAAAGCAACACTAAACCTCACTAACCTTCAAATCATCATAAGCAGGAGAATTTAACAGTTTATTATATAAGCTGTGGAAATTGGTGGCAGCCGCCTCCCAAGGAACATAGTCTCTCTCCACCTCTAAATATGACGTCATACTTAATGCTGTGGCATATGACGTCATCCGGGCTTCAGCTAGTGCGAACACATCGTTTATTATGTGGGCTCTGTCTGATATTGTCAGCTGAAAAAGTAATAATAAAAATTCATATCATTTATTCATATTGAAAATTTAATTGATATTTGTATTACTCAATCACAAAAGTAATTTAATAAAAAAACTTTAAAACCGTCCCTTATGAAGCACGACAACAATACATTAAAGTAATTCCAACCTTATTTATCTTTTAACACAAAGATCATAATGACAAACAAAAAACACTTTTCACCTATTCTTTTGTATGTAAGATTTTCGAAGCGAAGTAAATGCTAGTGCCTAGTAAATAATTGGTAGTAAATAAACAAATAACAATTACCTTTTCCGACTTTCCCTTGAGCAGTTGCTTTAAGTTTTCCCACATTTCTTCAGGGTAGTTGACTCTGTAGAACCCTACTTGATTATTATTTATTTTTATAAGATGTTCTCCTCTCTCCAACGTTATTTTAACTAAAACCGAAATATTGTTATTGCACACTTTTGTATTTAAATGTTAATAATTGAAATTATGGAATTTATTTTTAGACTTTTTTTTTAATTCAAAGTAAATTTATTTAATTTCAATTAAGTGTTTTAAATTATATAATAGGTAAAGCAATGAATTTACACTCTTTTATAAAAAAGGCACAATTTAAAGTGATACTTTTTCAAAGAAAGTTTTTGCACAATTTTCTTACTATATTCTATACAAAGATATAAAGTAAAAATGTTTCATACCACTGTCATACACGTCAGGGAACCACAATATTTTTCTATTCACCCCTCTGGTCGTGCGATAGGTTATTGGAATGAACCAGCGGTAGCTATAATAATAACATTGTTGTTAAAACTATACTATGGGCAAGAAAAAACTATATAAAGTACCAAACACATATTATTCTGCGACATATAAAATATAAACTACAATAAAATTGTAGTTTGGTAGAGTTCCACATCAGCTACTGCCGACGTGTATTTTTCATGTATCTTTAGTAAATGCCCATCATATTGAACAACTTTTGTTATTAAAGTGCTTCAAAATTACTAATAATTTAGCTGATCCCTTAAAGACCAACCGTTCCTAATTTATAGTCAGTCCCTCCAATATAAATATCAAAACGTTTTTATATAAACTAATCCAATTTAAAAGGACTTTAGTGACAAACACACATACATTAAGATATTATATTATTAAATAGAAGATAAAATTGCCTACTTGAATTCAGAATCATTTTCATACACCGCATCAGGATCTAATAGAAATCTGTTCTGCGTCAATACATATGTGTTGTCGTTTTCCTTTGAGACCGTCACTACGGGGTAACCCATTTGTCGCGTCCATGTTTCAATTATATAACTAAAACATATACATGTCTTCATGAGCAAAAGGGTTAATTTAGACATTTTTTTATAGATGACCACGATTTTAAAAATCCTTCGTAAAAGTAATCTTTAAGTTTTTTTTTCATGTCAAATCAGAACCTCGATATAAATGGTTAATATTGAAATTAAACAACAGTAATAGTTGTCACGGGGATACTCAAACATAAATAAAAAAAGAAAACATAAATTTAAAATTCATTTTTTTTATCATAAAACCCACAAATTTTTAGTATTTAGTATTTAATAATTGTATGATTTCTCGAAATTTCACTGTATTAATTCCTAGACTTCAATGTTGTTAAATAATTATTCTGTCGATAAACTATGAATTAGATTTTCGTAAACGCAACTTAATAAGTTATTACTCACGATATATTAATGTAAATAGGATTGTCCATCTTGAAGTACGGATCCATGCAGAATAACAGAAGGTCTCTTGTCACAGTGTTGCCATATTCATATTTCTTTAAATAATCCGATACAGATCTCCGGAATGATTCCTCACCGAGCATACCTTCCAACATTCTTAATATTGACGCCCCCTGAGGTATAAAATTAAAACTAAATATTACTGTTTATGTAATTAAAATTAACAAATATCTGGACATAACATACTCCTATTATTGTTGTTTCTAAACATCTTTAATTACGGTGTATGGCATATAATATAACTTTGATTAGAAAAATTTAAAAAGAAAACCAGTTTACAATTTGTACATATCTGAGTAATAGTAAATTTCAATAAATAAAATAGACCTACTGTGTGGCTATGAATGTGTAGCGTTACTTATTTACAAAAAAATAAAAGATTAGACTAAGTAAGTGATTTCTGGCGTAGATATTACCTTGTTGTAAGTAATAGAGTCAAATATAGCTGTAATTTGATCGGGAGTCTCCACTGTCTGTAGTATAGGATGGCTTGATAGCTTGGCGTCTATTATTAACACTGGGTGTAGTGTTTTCGTCAGGAATTGATCCAACTGAAATTATAACAAATTTCCTCCACATAGTATATTACAGGTATTCTCAACATATAAGATTTTATGTATTTAAGTGTATGTATGTGTCACTTAAATCCTGAACATCTGGACCAATTTTTTTTTTAATCTGATGTATTTGAGAGACAGAATAATATGGTTTAAGAATGAACCTATGGAGGTTAAATAAATAATAGTTTGCCTCGTCACTTGAAGTGACTTAACATTAGCACCAACTGACAGGTCCAACTATGGTTTTCAACCATTTTTAGTCCATCTAAGATGGTTCACAATTTTTTTTATTAAAATCGGTCCAACCAATTAATAGGTGATCAATGACAAACACACATACATTAGGTTGTTATATGTATAAAGATAGAACATACCATAGTCCAAGTTGGTTCTACAGCATTTAAAGACTTCACTTGCATGTATGACGCAAATCCTTCATTCAGCCACAGTTCATCCCACCATTTCATTGTCACTAGAACATAGATAAAATAAAAAGAAGTATTTTTCGTTTTTTCTTTTTAGGTATTAAACAGAAGTTAATCTCAAAACACTACAGCCGAACTAGCAACTTAGCACTGTGGCATTTGTCTAGGAACAATCTCCAATGAACCACATATTAACATACATTTGTACTGTTTACTTAAAAACGTGCCTAAATTGGTCCAACAATTCTAGTGGTAAATAGCAACGTTCGTTCACAACCAAAGAAAAAATCTCTCATCCTAAAGACATTTGTCTCTGTTTTGTTATTGGTAAAAATAGAAATACACAAATCACTCTATAACCTACATGTTGTTTTGCCATCATGCAACATCACAGGCAATCTTACTTTGAGGATAAGAGTGTATAATATAAATAAAAACATCTTGTACCCACTTACCCAAATTACCAAACCACATATGGGCCAGTTCATGGGCTATGGTATTGGCAACAGCAATCTTATTTTTAGCCGAAGCAGTATCATTGTCAACTAGGAATGACGTCTCCCTGTATGTTATAAGACCCCAATGCTCAGTAGCACCAGATACATAGTCAGGAATGGCTATCATATCTGAAAAAAAATTTAATTTTACTATAGGATCTATAACTCACTATCTCAAACTATAGATTCTATAATCTATAGCCTTGTTCAATATCTTTGGCTGGTAGATGTTAATGTCTACTTCAACTATTGGGGCTTTCTGTGTTATGACTGTATGCTGTATCTATTTATAAAAATAATATTTTTTTTAAATTACAAAATAAATGTACTTAAGAACCAACACACAAGACAATGGTTATTCAACACAGTCCATGGGTAAGTAATAAGTCCAGAGAAAATACTATTTATTAGCTTTTTAATTCACAAATTAACTTACCTAGTTTCGGTAATGGAAAAGGCACTTCATAGTACTGTATATAAAACTCAGTGACTCTCTTTCCAATGCTTTGAGCAAAATCTATCTTATGCATCTGATCTTTTTGAGCAAATGACCTCAGTTTGAAGTTCCTGCCGATGCCTCGAGCAGATATCTCTGTCTCTTTGTAGTCAAAGTTACATATAACAAAGCACACTAAGTAGGTAGACATTGGTACGCTGGTAGCAAAATTTACCGTTTCCAATCTAGTTTTACTGTCAACAGTTTTTGATATCTCCTAAAAAAAGGTAATAAACAATTTATTAGTTGTTTTAACCCAACATGGAACTGCTCAAAATTATTTTCGCGAGTTAGGATCACAATAAAAAAACAATAATCTTATAATATATTACAATAATAATACATCATTGAATCCAAACCAATGATATCTCACATGCTGAAATCCATCAAACTGTTTGGGCTATAGAGCGTAGGTACCAAAAAAATGGAGATACATATTGTACTCAACAAGCATTGTCTTTCTTCTAGCTAGTTAGCTTCTAGTATATTCTAGATGCACAAACATTGCCCTTCTTCTACCTAGCTAGCTTCTAATACAGAGTCAAATCAATTCATTACACTGTACAATAATTTATTCTGCAATATACAATTCAGTACTCACATTCATATTGGAAAGTGCTATGTAGGACTGAGGTTTTACTAATGATATGTCATAAGTAGCCTTGAAGTCTGGTTCATCAAAACAAGGGAAGGCTTGTCTTGCATAAGTTGGCTCAAACTTGCTGGCCACCATAGTACTGAAATGTTAGTAAAAAACATGTTAATACCATAATATGAATTTGCACTATGAATCAAATATTAAAAACTTCAAAGGCCTAAACGGATATTATAAAAGAAACCTGCCCTTTTATTGAATACTTTTATTTGAAAAAAACAATTCAAGTTATATATTTATTTTTCATGGTAGGGATTAAAAGCTCACATAAAAAAAAATTGTGGCACTAAACAATTATAAACAGTGACATGCACATTGTATAAACAATGATACATTAATTGTTTACAGTAATTTATGATACATTAATAAGTAATATAATAAAGTTGCAATATAAAAAAAAATATGTACCCTCCATTTTTTAGTCGAGAAAGGTAAAGCCCTACTATATTTTTCGTCATATCCCCATCATATTCAATGCACAGCTGATAACTACCAAGATGCAGGGGATTCTCAAACTCTATTAAGAGTTGTTCCAGTGGCTTCACTTCCGAATAACGAATAATATGAACTTTCTTGTTTTCCTTAAAAACTTTTACATCTCGTATATCCAGAAACTTCGTATGGACACTCAAAGTATGTGTATGTTGTTTATTAACGACTACAGTAATCTTTACGAGCCCTTTAAAATGCCCGGTTTCCATGTCAGGATTCAAAGATAATTTGTAGTGCTTAGGGCGGATCAATGGGGACAATCTGCCCCATTGTTTCTTGCCAGATATCATAGTGGAATCGTGAGATTTATACCGGCAAAAACTCGCTATAGTAATATTACTGTATCGGGAACAACTAAGAATACGACTGCAGGACATTCAAGTTAAATCGGCAAGTTTATTCCAATGTTACTTTTGTATTCAACAAATGCTGAACTTATATACAAAGGATGTTTATAATTTTCTGGTGCTTTACTTCATTTTATTTACGTTTCACGGGTTTTGCGGCTAAAATTATTTATTTAATTCTTGAACTTGAATTTTGCTTTATCACTATAAAATCTCTATTGTTGTTGTTAAAAGGTTGACACTTTGACAGTTGACATTGACAGTTTTAAAATGTTATGATCAAATGTGTCAATGTCAACTCATTCGTCATGCCATTCTGAAGTCGCAGATTACAAAGAAATTAAACTGTGTTTCACACGACCGTAGATTATATCTTATATAAAATTCTAGCTTACGTAGCGTTTTTGCCATTGTTAATTTAACGGCTGGACCGATTTAATAAAAATAATTACGCTAATTATAGATTAGGCCAAATATATTTAGGGCCAAAATTAGATCACTACCATTTACTTCTCATCATGACTGACAACGTATTGGCAATGCCTTACTCCCGGGTTTAACTTACCTACTGAGAGTCCAGAATTTTGTTTAAAAAACAACGAATCAATACATCGATAATAAAATAGTTTTGAGATGTATCTCACACGTCAGTCCAAAGCTCCGGACCTCGTGTTCATGGACAGCTTTCATTTTCTGGATTTGTTACCAATTTATTATAGGTAATAAGTTTTTATTTTAGCATAAACGGTGGGTAGATACTCACTCGCCATTACGCAAAGTACTTGAATAAAATGAAACAAATCCATTGTCAAGTCTTCCAGAAAATGTTAGGGAAAGATTATAATCCATTGCAGGGAGAACATTTTCTGAAATAATTTCCAAGAATCCTCTATCATCCGTGCTTGTTATTAGCGATAACGCATAAATATTTTCATTTTTGCTATTTTTCAAACTCATTGAATGCATTGTTAGATTATTCGCATGTAACACAATATTTTTTGTCGGTTCGAGTATTTTCATGTTAATGTTTATAGAGCCCATAAAGGTTTTGTTCGTTATTTCTGGTTTTAATTGTAGTATGTAATGTATAGGTCTAACATGTCTCGGAAGACGGTACTTGATGGTCTGAAAAATAAAAATAATTTAAATAAACTTTCCCTGAGTAAAAATCTTTGTTTAAGTCGTTTTTTAAAAGCTCTGATGACGCGCGTTTATAGTGTTTTACGCAAGTTCTATGATTTTGTCTCGCTTTAAACAAAACTACAAAATAAGATTATGAATGCGCAGATATTCGGTTCACTAAAAAATACCGTGTACAAGGTTAGGTAACCAGAGCTTGAAAGCGAGATATTTCAATTAATCGTTTGGCTAGGAATTTCATGAATTTAATTAAATCAATTAATCGAAACGAAATTTAGGTCAGAACAACAAAATAACATACCTCATTTTTACTGGCATTTTCTTTCGCATTTTCCGTCCGAAGTTCACTCATATTTTTTGGAATTGGTGATAGATTTTGTGCCGAAACTTCACAATTTGACACAGATAAAAAATAAATCGTGATTAGAAACAATACCAACAGCTTATTATTTTTTATCCAATAAAAAAATTTGGGCGTCATCTGTGAAAAAAAAAAACAACGAAAAAGTTTTTCTTACCAACAAAAAAATATGTTATTGTTTTAAATAATATATAATACACGCATAATAATAATACACGCACAGAATTTATATTTTTAATTTTAGATTAAATTTTAACTTGACAATATTGTAGTACAAAATGACGGTGCATTTACAATGTAATACATTACACCAACTGCTATTTCATGACCCTGTTATGTTAACTGCATTTAAATCCTCATTGCATATTTAACTAGTAGTCAATAAATAACTTCTATACATTTTATACTCACAGTTAGATAAACTAAAAGCTGATTTGATCACGTACTCCCACAAACACTTTCACTTACTATAATTTCCACTTGCATGTAGTTGCCGCGAACTATCAACCGTAGACTGAAGATAGAAGGAAAATCTTAGTGCTGGCAACGCTATAGTTAACAAACAATCGAATTGAAAATTCAAGTACAGTAAGTACCTATTGCGTTATGTCAGCGCTGCCTTACGAAATGAATTTAAACCAATTCTTTTATTTAATAATGCAATAACGGGGTCAAATCTGTACATTGTAGGTACCTACAACGTTTGGAAATAGTAAAGTAGAAAAAATGCCAGTTGTTAAAGATGCCATTTTATTTTAACATTGTCTGGCTTGTTTGTTCAGGTATCACAGAGAAGCTACTGCACTGATTTAAATCAAACTTTGTTGGTTTGTAAATAAAATTTTGGGGATGGTTATGGGATACCTACATTTTATCCCAAAAATAGTTATCCCGTGGAATGACAGGTTAAAGATTGTATGGAAACTCGAATACAGCTGACCCCTGACATAACATGTACTTAAGCTTAAGTACATGCGAGAGCGGGTCACGGGTATTAAACTTGCAACATTTAAGTTCATCATTTGAATATAAACTATTTTGCTCACTACACCTTCTACTAATTAGATACTAGGTATTTAGTTTCTGTAGCTCACCATGTTTATTTGATAAATAAGTTTTCGTTGACTTTCGGATAATTAATTTCGAAGTCAATTTCAACTAGGGGTAGTTCAAGTATTACGTAACGCAACTTAGGGAAGTAGAGGTCTTATAGAGGTAGTATTATAATTTAATTATACTTGATTACTAGAGTATTGTAGTAGTGGGACATTTTAGTTGTTTTTGTTGTATCGGAACCCTGATTATAGGTATGTCGACAACCCTGGATTAGGACAAGTGCGGGAAATCGAAGTAATGACAACCCTAAACTAATATGTATGTAGTAAGCTACAATGTAGAAGAATTAAGATTCTAACGATATTTAAAAGAGTACACCGCTTCTACATAATAGTTTTCTCTTCTTTTAAAAATAAACCGTGAAATGTTTTTTTCGTAGATATTTTATGTGGCCAGTAATATGCGGTTCTTCGCTTTCTCTTGAACGACAATGCCTTTGTTGTTATTACAAATAATTATAACATAATCAGTGAAAGTAGTTTTTGATGCAGTTTATTACTAAAGAGTATCATTACGATAATAAAACTGTTTTAGGGACCAGGGATATGATAGCTAATAAATACATAATAATTATGCCGGGCATTTTTTTTACAATTTAATTATACGTCGCAATACGTTATAATTTTTTATTTACGTTATGTTTTTTCGACTCCGCTTTGTTCCGAAGGGTGAGTCTATGTACATAAAATATTTTTTGGTCTTAGGATCTATCAAAGTGAAGCGCAAACCGGCCACTATTTTTGTTAAAACCAAGTAATATTTAGATATTTTAAGTGTGTTATTGAATTCATAAGATTATACACAACCCCTGATAAGATTTGAGCACTTCTTGACATTGGTCGAGGAGTGGCAGTATCTGTAATAGAAAAATCTGACTTTGAAATAAGAGAGGTCATACATCAATGCGTTTAATCAATTTTGAGACGTTTAACATCCCTTTATGTTCCATTGTTCTTTGGTAATTGAATTTTAACTAACAACAGAGTTTAACTTGTCGTTTAAAACGTTCTTATTATTTTTTATTGCTTACACATTTGTTTTTAAATCTATGTAAGAAAATATAATTGTTGTAAGTAAAAAATTTAAGTTTTTAAAAGAACCCTTAAAACTATAAAAATTAGAAAAAAAGAAACATAATTTGAAAACTATACAGCACAGAGATACAAATAGAAAAAAAACCAACATAAGTCATTTTTTAATTTTTTTTTATTTTTAACAGTTTTTGAGCTCAATTGAAAACTTCGATTTTTTACTTACAACAATAGTTTTTCTTACATCGAGCTCATTTTCAAGTCGTAAAATATTTAATTTTTTAGTCCAACACATTATTTCAAAAGTAACAGCTGATAACGCGTTGAGATGATGAATTTTTACGGTAAATTTACGGAAAGAAATTAAATGATAGGCGTAAACGTGTATCGTCACACGTGAAATATTGTATAATGTGATGACCTACACGTAGGTCACGTGTAGGGCAGTGACGTATTTAAAATACAATGAATATTAAAAAAAAAAACAATGTAGCCAGACTTACAGGGTGACTCTGTTAACGATGATAGAGATCGGAATATTTTTTTAAATTAATAATTTTCTTTCTGTCTTTTCATTTAATTAGCCTAAAAAAGAGTTACGTAATCCAAGAATAAAAAAATATTTTGTGAAAAAAAATGTTTAGGTTTTGATAGTATTTGTGTGACTATTAAAAGAAAATGTCGTCTTAAAATAGAAAAATAAAAAAGTCTGAATAAAATCATTATTTAACTTAAAAACAGTGTGTAGGTAGTACTTTTATATCAACATTGATTACCGATAAAAAATATTGAAGAGTAGGTGGTAGGCACACTAGTTTCAGAGTGACAGCATCATTTCATTACACAATCAGAGCACTTATCTGATAACAGGTTTGCCTGGCCACTAATGAAACAAATAAATAAAAAAAGGTGGGACTGTGCCGGATTAAAAAATGAAACTTTCTAATATAATGCGAGTATCTAATCAGTAATTATTCATATACTTAGGTAAGTATGTAATTTTGCAGCAACCTAATTATAATATAACAAAAAAAGTGAATATTAAAAATGCGAGGGGAGAATATATAGGTACGGTCTTCTATTCTATTTATAAAATTTGTTTACTTACGAGTGCTGTGTGACATTTTTCAAAAAAGAATACAAAAGAAATGAAATAAAAGATATTTGAAACAAAAACAACCATTTAATTAAAACAATGTAGGTACAATAGTCTCAAAATAAATAAATAAGTTAATTAATATAAACAGTAAAAGTAAAAATTGCATTTAATTTACATTAAATTGACTGACCACATTTAACAAAAACATTTAGATAATAAATAAGAATACGTACTAAATTAAATTAAGAAACAATAATTTAATAAATAATTTACCATTATCTAACATTATACCTATGGTTAACTTTGGTAAATAGCTTATTAGAATAGTCTAATTTGTATTCATAGGAATACAAGCAAAAGCAATCGGCATAAGGTAGTTCAAGAAGTTCAAACATTAACAACTTGAAGCGGTTCGTCTATGGCCAGTATTAAAGGCCTATTACATATATTTAACTTAGACCAAAAAATAAAGAGTCGAAAGAAAAAAATAAATATATATATATACTTAGATAGATGCAGTGTAGAGAACAAAAAAGTGAAGTTTAATTTTACGTTCTCAATGTAATTTTTTTTACGATCTGACTTATGTTATCGAGCATGGTCTGCTGAGTAATGTACCGGGAAACGTTATCATTTGTTACTTACGTTATATTTTTTTCAACTATGCTTTTTTGTTCCGAAGGCTGAGTCTATATTTTTGGTCTCAGATATTTAAGTACTAAGTATTATTATTGCCTCATCTCCTCATACTGCTCAATAACTTACAATTACTAAGTTTTCCTTCCCCTTTTATGCAGAGATAATAAAATGGCATTCTCATGTAGATGTAAGTATAAAATTAAGTAAAATGACCAGTCTTATATCTAATCAGTGCATGTGAAATTGTCGTTAACACTGTTACAACACAATATTGTTCGCTTTAATTCTCACGCGATATTGCGGCGATTTCACTTGCACGTCAGCACATGTCATATCTTAATTACTCCATTTATTAAGTGGATTACAAGACGCAACTCATTCATTCTTATTAGAATTGTAATGTTACCGTATTGTACCATTTTGAATTTATTACCTTCCTTCACTATCAATTCCTCTGATTGATCCCTCCGATTAATAATATATCGAATAATAATAGTATCAAAACAGAAGTTTATGTCCGTGACATCCCAAGGTTAAACGGCACAATATTATAATGCCTCATAATTGCGTGTTAATCTGTTTAATTATATCTAAACTAAAGTGTTAATTGTTGGCATTCCTTTATAATTACAGAAGTATAAGAACAATTACAATAAATTAAGTGCTTTAATAAATAAATTATTAAATCTACCATCTATAAAATAATGTACA
>LGAG01002815.1:473815-502911 GCA_001278395.1 Lerema accius
CTGTACATTACTTACATACTCCGAACTATATGATTCCCGCCAAATTGCATTAAAGCCACAGATTATAGAACTTAATTTGATACATAAATTTATTAAATTAAATCAAAAATTATAAATACAAGTACATTGTAATTACGAAAAAAGTAAGTTCCATGTAATTTACCTTGTATTAACATAAAGATTAATATCGTTCTGTTTTAATAATATTCGCTTACACTTTTATTATGTTATTATAGCAAGCTGAAAAAAAATATTAGCTCAGAAAATTATTGGGCATAGTGTAATACGAGTAAGTAACTAAACGATAAAAAAAAACATTTATGGTACTGTGCTAATACTGTTAACGAGTTATTGACAAATTAGCACTAAATTAATATCTTAATAGTCTGTGAAATGTGTACTTAAATAATAATAAAAAAATTGTCGAAATCAGTTAAAATACGCGCCATACTCTTCCATACCGTTTCCATGGTAACCATAGTGTAGGTTAGCAATATCGGCGTCTTGTCTTCCGCTAAACGAGTTATGGTTTTTGAACGCGTTTATTATTATTAGCACAAGGGCTAGTTTGCCTATTAATAGTGATTTGACAAGCATGAACTTCAGCATACTTAGAAATAAGGGGACTATTGAAGACTGGATCAAGAATGGCATCACGAAGAGTGGGAGGAGCCTCTGAAGTAACTTCTTTTTCTTTCCTCTGCCTGGAATTAAAAAAAAAACAATGTTTACTTACAACTTAGAGTAATAATGAATATAGTATAGAGTGCGCCTAACGAAGTGGGAACAGTAGGCACAGGTGAGAACAACACGACGTTTCCGCCACAAGCGTTTGTACAAGTGGTTGAGTGCTAGTGGTGTAAGTTAGCTAGTGTTGTAACGTTCACGTAAAAACTACATTACAAACATATTTATTTATTTACATAACTTACCGAAACCTCGTTGCCGATAGGTACGTAATTGATGCATCTCTATCTGTTCATACAAATATTTGCCTACGCAGCGAACTGAACATTTTGTGCAGTATGCGCGCTCTATACTATTGTTTTATTACTCTATGACTTACAACTTGTTTTTCTAGTCGTAACGTATCAAAAATATTTTCATGGTGAGACTATCAACTCTATGACTCGCACTATCAAAAAGTTATCAAATATGTAGAGCCAAGCTTCTACTCGTAACTCTACATGCCCTGACTCTACATGCTGTAATTTAACCTGAAAATCTTAGCCGAAATATGTCCCTCAGATATTTTATATTTTGAAGAAACTTTTATTCAACTTTGTTATCAAAGTAAGAATAATTATATTACTACACCTATATACATAAGAGTAAAAAAAGAAAAACCTAATATGCAATTTTTTTTAGAATATACTTATAGCATCATAAATATTATAATGGTGACAAATCCAATGAAACCACATTCATTATCCATACAGCTGTTTAGACTGTAGGGCGAAACAAACAAGACACATCATAATATACGTTAGATAAACATTACCCTACATCTGAAGCAGTCGTGTAAACTTCACCAATACAGGATAATTCTCGGAAAGTAACAAGTACGTCCCTACCAAATACGCGTTCTTAATTTAAATTCGTCAAACATTTACACTGAAATAGTAGCTTTGTTTAGTAAGTAGTATTAACCGAATTATACGTGTGTTGAATGTCTGTAGTCTGTATTGTTGTGTGAATGTAGGGTACTTATAACGGTATATTGTACAAAAGCGGTCAGGTGTAGCAGCTAAATATTACCGTAGTACGCCTGTACTGAAGGTGTGCCTATAATTTTACTCCACATTTCTAGTTCACTTTTAATGGAGTTAAGACCCGAGTAAAATTATGCAGTAATAACTTAACGGTTTGCAAAACAGTCTTGTGAATGGAAATTCCTAAGTTATAAAAAACCCCCACCACTTAGACCACTAAGATATAAAAAAGGTGCGTAAACGGTTTCAAAAACAGTCTTCTGAATGGAAAATCCTAAATTCAAACCCGGTAAGATTTAAAAAAGTCATGTGCATATTAGACACTAATTATTATTTTAATGAAGTTCACTGAATCATAAAAAAAGTTTGTGATGAATTTAAACATCTTAAGGAAATCAGTACTGGAAAGTTCTCAAAGGTAATGTGAAATCACCAATAAAAAAAGTTTTATAATAATAACACCAAAGTCAAAAATACGCAAATTAGAAATTCGAAATGCCGTGCTACTTATTCGAAATTCGAACTTACTTTTTTTTCGAAACACGGAATCTATGTATTTTATTATCTGTGTGATTACAATTATTATTATCATTATTTACCTATATTAGTAGTGTATATAATAATGAAAAATTACGTAGTGTTATTATTCTAACGTTGTTATTGTATTTTCAGTAATAATAATTATTAGAGGCAGTTTAAATATTATATATTACGTAAATACTCGTTCATATTGTATCAGAAATTATAAATGTCAATATTGAGTTGTCACCAACGATGCGTGGTAATTCAATAATGAAATCTTTGTTAGTGTCCACTGAACTAGAGCCCTTCGAAGGCTTTGAGAAAATTGGAACGCTTTGAGGCGATCAGTTAATTGAAATATTTATCATACTAATAAACTTCGGTAGGTATGTATCTTGAAATAAAGTCTTTCTCTTTCTCAGAATCTATATTTCGCGTGCTTTACATTAAAGGAGGTTTTCATAGTTTGCTCTATGAATCGTAAAAAAAGAAAAAAAATTACTTAATTTTATTGTCCTGAAGAATAATTTACTCTTGTTTCTATAGGTGTTATGAAACATTCACTTTCTATCGATTTAGAAATGGTTGGTTACTTGAATCAATAACCGTGATCTAGTCTGAAAACAAAAACTTTTATTTTGATGTAATGGTTGTAATTTTACGATAATTTCTATTGAGCAACTGTAATTTGATGTTGATTGGTTGATAATGGTTAAATTCACTTATAAAGTTATTATTATGATTGATATATCATATCGATATATCATAATTATATGTTAAAAAATATATACTTATATAAAAATGCGGACTTATTCACTTTATAGTAGGAAACGTGCAGATAATACCTTTGTTTTATTTATCAGATTATTTTTTATTATTTTCGACTACCATAATATCAAAAATCGAAAATTTTAATTTTTTTACAGTTTTTGTATTTGGATTGGACAACCCTAAATAGAATTCCCGCTAAACTACTTAATGTCGCCCATTTTGAATGCAGGACATTAAAATGGACAGTGGGTTTCTAATGAATGCACTGTAGGTACTCGCTGCAAACGAAGCGACATTTTTTTTTATATTATATTAAAATGAGTCCAAAACGTAACATACCTAGATGAATAAAAAAACATACATACAAAAAACAACAAAGTCAGGTTCATGTTATCTATAGTGTTACATCGGCGGCAAGTTAGCGGAAAGTTTTACGAATCTTGAATGCAACACAAGCCTTCGCTCTCGCTTCCTATTAAAATGTAAGTAGTTTTTTTCCACTTTTTTTGCTGACCGTTCCCCTTACTTTCCTTTACTTTTACATTCGTCGTCGGAACTGATCCAGTTACAATTAGGGTTGGCAGAGGGTTCAGATTCGTTTATATCCCGATACAATATTAAAATTCCCGACAAAAAATTAGCTATCGCGACGAAAAGAAAAAGTCTAAAATCGTTTACCTATATCTATATTAATATTATAAAGCTAAAGAGTTTGTTTGTTTGTTTGTTTGAACGCGCTAATCTCAGGAACTACTGGACCGATTTGAAAAATTGTTTTTGTGTTGAATAGACCATATATCGAGGCAACTTTGGCTATATAACATCACGCTGCAACTCATAGGAGCGAAGAAATAATGGAAAATGTGGAAAAAACGGGGAAAATTATTCACCTTTGAGGGCTTCCGTTGCGTGCGCTGCGAAAACGGTTCAAGATGTCAAAAAAATATGTATGGAAGAATTATTCCGCTTTAAATGATCTAACAAAATGTCCGCGACAGTATATGTCTATCTTTTAAGATTAACTCACTAGGAACATTTTAATGGTCATCAAATTTGGTCGGAAATAATTTTTGTATATGTGTATGTTTATAAGTCCTCCACTCTCTAACCGTTAAACGGATTAAGCTGAAACTTGGCACACAGATAGTTTGCATCCAGGAATAGGACATGAGATAGATTGTATCCTGATCATAGGTCCCCTTGGGATAAATGCAATATATTTTTTAACTACTCTTCCGCGTGCAAAGCCGTGGGCGTCGTCTAGTCTTTGATAAATCTCTTATTTTTCTTAAGCAGGTACTCCCGACCTTAAAATTTTTCGTGTATCTAGTTATTTCATCACATCGGACTTTTGCTAAGATGAAGTTTTAGTAACTAATTAGGTATATTGTTGTTGTAATTTTAGGAACTTTTTAATCTAAGGATGTAATTTTTTTTTCCTTATTCTTTATATTGTTATTTGTATAAGTTTGACATTCGTTAAGTGAGCTATTAGTTCCTAAGACGAAATAAATGATTTGAATTGAATTGTTCACAATACTTATTAGATTCCTCCTAACGAAGCCTATTTATATGATATTGTTGTGCTCTTCGGACATCCCGTCTATGAGCTAAGTTTAATTGAAATCCGTTCAACCATTCATGATTTACTCACAGAAACGTTTATTTTAACTCAAGGGAAAGATCAATTGGGATATATAATAGTATATTATTATGTTCTATTCTGGGATCTGATTTACTATAAAATACGAAATTACAATAAATGTGAAGATAGATTATATTATATGCTCGCTCAGCGTAAACACACGCAAAGACTGGAATTGGAATCTTTTTTATTTAAAATAACAACGAAACGGCAAATAAGTATCTTCAAAACACTTTTTTCGATTTCTTACTAAGGCTATAAAATATCTCTTTAAAGAATATCAGTGAATATTTTGAATTATATTAATTCCATTTTACTGAACAATTTAATTTCTTCTTCAGATATCTTTGTATTTGAGTTTGACAACCCTAGTAACACTGCATGGATGATTTAATTCAACTTATCAAAGCGATATAATGTACTTTATACCTACGTAATCGATAACGGATGAATATTCAATTAGTGTTATGTTATAATTATCGATTGTATTTATACAGCTTGGCAAGTAGGATTGATTTATTTGAGTAAATTATCTATGATAGAAAGGTTGAGAATTTTTAGCCGAGTTTGAAAATAAAACAAAAAAGATTTTTAAACAGCTTAACTATTGTAGTGATCTTAAAATAACTTAGCAAAAGTATTTTTTTTTTCTTTACATACTACGAGCGTTTGTCAATTATTTCGTTCAATACTATATTCGCTGTGGGTTATTGCGAATGCATATTCAAATGACCTGAATTGCAGATAGTTTGGCAAACAAATACTATAAATACAGGAGTAATTTGTAAATTTATCGAGTATTCACTATTTATGTATTTTACACCGATACTGTGATACATGGATCATGGTCAGTCATGGTCATGACAGGTGAGGTGCATGCATCGATCATGGTCAAGTTAAAGTTAAAATGTTTTACGTCCGCGATTAATTTAAATTAAATAAATTAAAAAAAGTACTATATAGTAGGAGTGATATCTTGACAAACACTTTTTTCGTCTCTATAAGTACTATCATTCGAGAATGACAATAATTATAATACTGTTACTAATACTACTAACTAATTGCTATTAATATCTGCAATACCCGGGCATCGAACTTAGGACCTGCCTGGCACTTTCAAGCGGTTCGATGCCCGCTGTTTTGCGAAGGAGAAACATTAATAATGAATTAAAATCTCTATTCTCTGTCTGTATTTGTATCTTGTATCCTAGTTTTTGTATAACGTACAAAGCAAATAAGATAATAGAGAATTTTAGCAAGGTCCTGTAAGTTATTTTTAGTTATATTTAGTTTATAAAAAATTACAAATATTCAATACTACGAACACAAAGCAATACTAGGGAATAAATCATAAAAATCGTAAAAAAACTATCATACCCGTATTAATACAAAAAATATATAAACACTAACCTTCATCACCAACTTGATTAGTATCGAACTGTATGGACATCATCTTCTCATCATCATTTGGAAAAGTTACATGAACACCATCAAAAAGTTCAAATTTTCGTTCTTTAACATCCTTGACACTTGCACTTGACTCTGGAATGACATTTCCACAAACTGTCAAAAGATTAACTGTCAAAATGATAAGGCAAAGAGCACACAAGGTCTGTGTAGCGCGCATCGTGTGGGCTTGCCGATAACTTGGTCAGAACTGAACGGAGCGCCCCTCCCTAGTCCACCTATTCAAAAGAGTATCACCATTTAATTATATCACATTCATCTTGACCACTTTAGGAATGTTTTTTTTTTCATGTGGCCAGTTAATGTTTAGTTTATTTGTTGCAAAATCTGTCTGTTGTTAGAATACTAAAAGTATTTTTGCTATTTCTGGCATGGAAATAAAATGGTGTAAAATTATTATTGTGTAATATTTAAAAAAAAATTGGGGCATTAGATAATTCCAATCTAAGGGAACGATTTAAGATAGATTTTATGGTAGGTATGATCCCCTAGGATTATTGAGACGTTTATATATTTTAGCGTCTCAAAATAATGTCATGCGATAAGCAAGGGTAGCTTGCCATAAAAAAATAAACGATAAAATAAAAAGATTTTTAGTTTTAAAATCTTCCATAAATAAGTTGGTATAGTATGTACTTATATTAAATTTTACGGGTGTTTATAACAGATACCAACCGTTTGCTAAGATGTTTAATTTTAATTATAAAAATACTTTCGTGGGAAATTGTCCAAGCGGATATAAAAATTACTTAGTTAGGTAAGCATCTTCAGTAAAAATAGCTAGAATATAATGTGCAATAATTTTTTAATTAACAATTATCTGAAGTTAATATAAAATTACTTTTATTATTCTCTCTTAACGCTCGAGGGAAAATGAATCTTATTTTAGCCTTGTTATGTAAAAAAGCTTTTAAAATGATGATGATCGATGAATAATAATGTAAATAAAGTTGAAGAAAATTTTAATATTAGGTAGGTAAATTTAATAATGGACGTTTCATAGCCATAGATAATATTGAATTCTAAAAGGTTCTTGGTACTTTATAAATTGCCATCACTTAATTAAAAAATATATTTTTTCTAACTTTATTCGTCCAACGCGGGACTAGTATAGCGCTGTAATAAGAAAAATAAATTAATAAAAAAAATTCCATAACTCAAAAAAGTATTTCGAAGTATTTCGTTATTGTCATAGTTAGACAGATTCCTTTTTCTACGAATCTAAGTAGCACTTAATGCACAAATTTTAGAAGAATATAATAAAAGTAACTGTGTCTCTATTTCTTTTTTGCGTCTAAGCTACTAGATCGATTTAGTTAAAATTTAGTACCAAATCGGGTAGTTCCAATCTAGGGAAAGGACATACGACACATTTTATCAAAATAAATGAACTAATAATATCTACTAAAATACACTAATAGTATTAGGTAGGTATATAACTTACGCGATCCCTTCACTCAAATGAACGACAATATTCTTACTAACACCTATTACTAACAGGACTTACTAACCGTCTCCCCTACAGTTTTACTCGAGATTTACTACGTCAATTGGTGGCAGGGAATATTGGCACTACAAGCTTGTTTACTTCTCATGCCCTAAAAACATCTTTTCTAACTTATCCTGTAGTATTTCCCGAGGCGAAACGAGGACTGGTAGCTGGTTTAGAACTCCATAAATTGTAACCAGTTATAAGTTAATACTGTAGCGTAGGATCAAGAGATATCGAGAGAGTGGACAAACTAGAATTTTGTACTCAGTACTAGGTGTGTACCGACTACTTGTATCTAATGCTATTCAATTAATGCCTACTAATATAAGACTATGACAGATACAAATTAAAATCATTAGTATGTAGAGGCTATTTTCTAAAAATATTAGCTAAGTAGGCAAAATGATAAATTAATAATTAAATTATCAAGGTATGCTAAATCCACAAAACATTTTTTTTACTTCATTATCCGTAAAGACAAGTACGGATAAATAAAAGGAATGGTTCCTTAACCACAAAAACGAATAATAACTTATCTATAGGTATCATGTGAAAGAATTTAGTTTTACTAAAGACGTTTGGTATGTACAACAATGTCTAAGGAACCTGAAGGGCAGGTTTAAGATTAGAAATTGATCTTAGTAGCACTATAGCCTTTAAAGATGTCTTGATCTTTAACTTGGCTAACTTTTCAACACAAAATAATATACTTATACAATATACATTATATCCGTTTACCAATGTTCTTTATGAGCTAGTAAGGGAGTTTTCAAGTATTACGTAACGCAATTTTTGTAAATTGAGCCTCCCTTTCTTCATGTAACTCGCTGTAACGTTTTTCTATTCCCCCTCCTAAAACGTTACATGACACACAAATGACCAATTTTATCTTAAAATGTTGCCATTTTGCCGACTTAAAAGAATTATATTCCCTAGTTTTTTTAGTAATATAAAATACTATGTTACATAACGCCTTGTTTTAGCCCCCAACCCTTTGTAAGGTATCATAACATTTTATAAGACCCTCGTCTCCCAAATTTCGTTACGTACCTAATAGTTGAACAGCCCTTAGCTATCTGTTGCCTTGTAATTAAAAGGAAGTTATAATTAAACTAGTACATTAAAATAAGACGAATAGCAATCATACCAGTAATGAGTTATAACTTAAAGTATAAAAAAATACTTAAGCAGAAAGTCGCCAGGAAATCTTAATGAAAAAAAAACATGTTAAATTGACTTGCAGACATTAACGAATGCTTATATAATCATGTAAGAAATATATGAAAGTTTCAAGTAATTAGGTAATAATAGTGACTGGAAAATCGATAAATAATACTTAATAATATTCTCACTAAAAAAAATAGGTAAGTATTTATTTTTATTGTTTTATAATTTCCTCCTGTCTACGTATATTTTAGCTGCCTACGCTAGAAAGAAAGAAATAGTTATCGAGCATAATAAATTAAAAAAAACGAGTAGTAATTTTATTAATAGAAAAACCAAAAACTGCAAAAAGAATTTTTTTTGAGGATTGGGGGCCAAATTAAAAAAAGTATACTTAGCCCATGTCACTCCTCAAATAGACGTAATTAAAATGACACCTTATCTGTTGAACTACATGAAGCAAGGCCCGTAGAGGATGTTAAAGAAACGGAATGATACATAATATAACGTGATGTGTTAGCGTTTATTATTATTATTATAATTATGCTTCTTCTGGCGCAGTCAGGTATAAACGGCAAAATCTTATGATATAAAGAAAACTCGATTAATTTCGCATTACAAAAGTGTCAGTTGACAGTTGTGTTCATGTCAATTAACATAATCTTTGCATAAATAACGACGCGAGCGCATTGATCATAATATCTGAGTAATTACGATCTATTTACGCACGAAAATGAGCGTGTATTGTAATCAAATGTCGTTTGATAAATATTACTTTAGCACGTATATTTGGCGTAAAAGTGAAAGTTGTTGCATGCTTATTCGACAAATTCGTAAATAAATCGATTTTTTTTCGAATATTGGTAATTACTAATTTAGTAGATGCGGGGGATTTATAAGTCATGTAAAATCTGACAAAATTATAAGTTTTAGGTAATAACCTTAGTATGGTAGGATTTTTATCGCCAGTTATTCGGAATGATCGTAAATGTAAATATTTCTTGAGAACTCCTATACGAAATTGAAGACAATTTACACATAATAATATCACAAGCGCCTTTGGTGTGAAGACAAATTCTGCTAAAATAATAAGAATGTACCACTAGTACCTTTCTAATAAGTAGATATGAGTAACTACAGTGAGAATATAAAAAAAAATAGACGGAGCCATCCACCCGAGAAGTGACGAACATAAATATGGAGCCACTCGAACATTATGAAGCCGGCCGCTCGGTAGAGTATACTGCGAGCGCGTGATAGATTTTTGTTCGTCACTTTTGTCGCAATTGTATACGACCGCTCTGTCTATTCTTTTTTATGGGGTTTGATGGGTCTATGTTGATGGGTCTATACTAATTCTGACAGCGTAATGATTAATGAGGAGGTCATTTATAAGGAGGGTCCCATGCTATACACACAAATATAAAACCAATCAATCCCGAATCCAATAAAACATGATCTGACTTTATTAGAAAGTGTGTTTATAATCTTAAATAAACTCATTACGTATTACTTTTTTAAGAAGAAAAAGTTTTAATGAATCTGAATAAAAAAATACTTACATATTTTTGCTATTCTATAAAATTACGAGTAACTAAAAGTAAATAGATAAGTATAAATGTTTTCATGCTGATAATTTTTGTTTTTATTAAGTTGTGGAGGAAAACGAACAAACTGGAGGAATAATTAGAGTAAATAATAATCACGCATATTTACTTAGTACTTCGCGTACTTTCTTAGTAAGCATACTCTCATAATAGTTATGCATACTTTCTTGGTAGCTTGATTAATCGTAGAATCAAAAAATATTTCACAATTTGTAATAATTGTTCAAAAACAGAAACATTAGTAATTTGGCAATTTAATATAGAAACAGGCTTACGTTCCAATAAGTATCATAATGACTAAGCCACTCTCAAACTACTTTCTGAAACAAAGAAAAAAAAATAAGAATGCATTATGAAAAGAAAGTGCGAGAAATTGCGAAGAACATGTAGGTATTTCATTTTAATTGCGTTAACAATATTTTTTTATTTTTTGTTTCATACTCTGGTTTGTTTTTTCAGTCTGAGTCGATTACTTTTCACTCGATACATCGCTGGTACTGATAAAAAATTTCAACGGCAAAATATGTAGAAAATGCTGTAATATTAAAATAGGGATCAGCAATATATTTTAGGTCGATGTTTGTAAAACCTTGTTGCCAGTAGAACATAATTTTATCAGTTTATTATATAAACGACATTCTGAAAATCTTTATAATTATGCTTAAATCTCAGCTTCGATATTACTTAGGACAAAAATTATGATAAATAATTATAAATTATGTAATATAGCATAATAAAATGACATTAGAATTATTCGTGACCGCTGGAAAAAAAAATGACGCTATTGGACCATACAAAGTTACTCAAACCCTCAAAAAACTCAAATTCTCAAAATTTTGTACTCCATTAAGACTACTCATATTATTATTATGTTTTAATGGTGTATAAAATGGTTAGGTACTTACCTGTGTGTTATTCGATATTTCGTGTGCCTTCATATGAAAATAAGTGCTTTTTCATGTTACTTAAAACATTCCATAGTACTTTGTACCGTATCAATGTAGATATTGTTAAATAACACCTCCCCATTATTACCCTACTGCGGAGGGTGTATGATTTTGATCGATACAAAACTTGTTCACCTTTTTCCTTAGAGCTTCTGAAGTATTAAACATAATATGACAAATGAGGTATCGTCGAAAGCGTCTTATTTCTCTGTTGCTATGCAACGCCACTTCAAAATAAATATAATATGGCGCCCTCTAAAAAGGATAAGCTCATAAACGAAAAAAATTATGTCATATTAGGGTGCCAAATGAAAGGAACGAACTAGAAAGTTTTTAAAAACATAGTTCAGAAACATATATGCCTATGTTTATTAAGTTAGCATAGCTTGTTATTTAGAGCGTGATTTAGTTAATTATATAAGTTTATCTATAATCTGGAGTTGTAGTTTATCTATAATTAGGTATATGCAGTATCTTTGATACTCG
This sequence comes from Lerema accius, assembly GCA_001278395.1. Lineage (NCBI taxonomy): Eukaryota > Metazoa > Arthropoda > Insecta > Lepidoptera > Hesperiidae > Lerema > Lerema accius. Next base: position 485,629 of record LGAG01002815.1, read on the forward strand.
TCCGTAATAACATCAAATGATTGCGATTTACCGGAGCGTGCTTCATATACGTTTTCTATCATTGGTGATGAGGTATGCAATGATATTCAAAGCCAATCAGAGCATAAACTCACTACAGTAATTTACTTTATACCCAGCAATCACTTTTACACCATTTTATTTTTACTCCACTGCATTCTTTATTCTGTTTTAAAAGCATTTTAAAATATCATAGATAATAAAAGATTTTTTTTAAACAAACAAAAAGTGCAAAATTTCAAGTCCATACTGTTAACCGTTGAGAAGTTCAATCGTCTGGAGCCAATCCTGGTAGCAGTATCACATCATGCTTATTATAAACATGCATTGTCATCCTTCATTACTAGATCAGTGTGTAAAATTTTAGCTCGATCGAAAAGTGGATAAAATTTAGCTTGCAAGATTTGATTACAAACACCGGGACAGGCGAAAGTAAATAAAAGCTTGTAATAAAATACACTTGAGTTATTGAATATGTAGCGTGGGTGTAACGTGAAAAATGGCCGAAGATAATACCTTTAAAATTCTCTAACTATTAAAGAGCTTTTTTAACTAACAATTATCACATCGTTATATCTAAAACTATGTCTGAAAAAGTAATTAGAATTACTTATAGCCCGATCTACAGCCCGAACGGCTTGTTGAATTTCAAAACATGAGGTGTCTGATTCGTTTCTACTTTCTCTATTAAAAATAAAAAAAATCTCAATTTTTACGCTTACCAAAAAGAGAACAATGAAATTTCTGCTTGCTAAATACAATTACGCAAATCTTCTTAATCAGACCGTACACAGTCATTATACTAATCTTTATTTTTATACTTATCTTTACTATCAAAAGAACCTTCTTCAGCTAAAAATATGCAATTTCAGCAGTAAATTTTAATTTGATACTTCACAGAATTTAGGTGTTACTTGAATGCCCTCATGAATACGGGAATTGGTATTTCGTTAATAAAAATAGTTGCACTAATTATTTTGAATTGAATCGTTGACCTTAGCTAAGTGTTTCAACCTCATTTACTCGTATATCGTAGTTCATCTTCAATCTACAGTCTTGCATTTAGTTTGGTCAAGGTATGGGGTTCTCGGATGGTGAATATTCACGATTTGTCCAGTCACGGAATATATAAATAACCTTTTTTATTTACTCTATGGTCCGGGTTCTCCCAAAAACCTTTTAAAACCTGACAGTACAGTCGACATTGTCAGTTTTTATTAACCTACTTTTCTCGCATATTTGACCGGCCTAATTGTCCAGTTTCAAATTAATCAACATGGCTATTTCTGCACTTATAACGCTAATATATTCACGAAACTTTCAATGTATTACACGCCAGTTGCTAAGTACACTCTTTTCATTGTCAGTGCACGTATAAGTATCTTTACGTGAGGTTAGTGATTAAAACAAATTCATTAAATCATTATTTTATTGTTTTTGGGAAGAAATAAATAAACTTACGAGCTAACTTTTCGTCGTCTATCTTCCACAAGTATTACGGGAGATAAACGAAGAGTCCAGCGAAGCAACCAATAAATAATGTAACACATGTACGAGGTATTTTAAAGCTGGCATAAAAATCTCATTACCACGACTGGATATATTTTGTTAAGGACATGTTATGTTCGGTAACACAATACGTTAAGTATTGTAAATCGTTATTCATAGCAAGATTTTCGTTCCTTTGTAATGTATATTCGTATGAGGCAGACTTATAAAAATCAAAGGCTTTGATCTCTTCAGCGATCAGTGATTTGTGATACATAATTTATCGCAGCGGAAAATTTTCTCGATTGTGATCTCGCGATCAATAAATAAGCGTCGGCGTAATTCTAATCATGGTTACCGATTTTTCGATAACTAAATGCATGGTACGAGCGTCGTAGCGTGAGTTTAGTCGGTTACGGTGGGACCATCGTCAGATCTTGCCCAGGGGGAAAGGAGAGGGCCGGGAGCTGGCCAGGGTGCAGCAACAGGTGCTGGCAGCAGCTCAGCCCGGGGATGGAACACCAGGGGTGCTGGAGATGATGCCGCGAAGAACAATCTAGACACGGCCTGGAATGAGTTTAAAAGAAACGTATAACCCTTCTTGTAACTTTTATAACTTAGGATTTGCTGTTATAGTTATGGTCTAATGAGATATTTGGAATTGCTTAATACTATAGGGTTCTGTTAAATTAATAACTAATTGATGTGTGGGGGAGTTTCTTTCCCCTTTCTTCTCCTACATATTAAAGGACCTTTACAAAACGGGTCTTAAGAAACAAACACAATTAAATTTAAAATAAGCATAAAAAGTAAAACAAAAACAAAACAATAACTAACCTGGCTAATAGCCACGATGAGAAGAATGACACCAATGGCGAGGTTCTTCACAGATATGACGGCGAGAGCCATTAAAAGAGTGGAGATGACACCCAGGGTGAACATCACTGGTAAGAAGATGAACGACAATCGTTTGAGGGCATTGTGACCAAACGTACGGCCGACGTTCAAGTCTGAAACAGAATACAGCACTAGTATTAATAGAAAAAAAAAACAAAAATATGACTGCTTGAAAATGAGGATATAATAAAACTATAAAGCATATAACCTGTCTCACTCCCACAAAGACGAATCAAATGACACCTCAAATGTTCAAAACTAACTAGCCGATTATGTTGAAGAAGGTTCTAAAGAAATGGACATACAGATCACATATAAGCTTGAAAATAATTATCCAACTGCGCAATCGCGTAATACAGCTTAAGTTACGTACACAATAAATATACTTCTACTTTGGGGTCGTCACTATTACGAATGATATTATAATGGTAAACAAAACGATGATGAATAAAAAGAAGAAAAAGAAAAAATTAAAGGATATCAAATTAAGTTCTATTTATATTTGTATTTGATGCTGTGTTGTTTACTTAGACATAATGGAGATATTGTAGAATAATATTAAGTTACAAATTAATTTAATCTAAAGGCAGGTAAATGTATTTATTGTCTTTGTCATCGAGACACCGGTAATAAGTATTGATAACAAAGGACTAATAAAAATATTTGTAATAAAAAATATTGGTATAAAAACATAGGTAATTGTTTCTGAAAATCCTTCCTTCTGAAGATAGAGATATTTCTGCGAAGCGTAGAAAGGTAGAAAAATACTAATTTTGTCTAAAATTTTCTCGAATATTCGATTACTGATTAGTACACATCTTTAGAAGGTTCCTTTTTATGATTTTTTTAAATGAAATCGCTTGGAGCGCCAGTCGTGTTTTCTTTAGTTAAAGTTAGAACCATAATCGGCGATAAAAGCCTGTCATTTAGTCTTACTGTAATTCCTTTTCTACACAGGCTAAGACCACGATTCAGTAGCTTTTTCTCTTTATCAAGAGGTTTTCTTTCTTTTATGTAAAGTAACGCTTTAGTTTCTTTTAAATACAATTTTACTGTATTCATCTTGTGTTGTAAGTATAAACATCTTCGTGATATTAAGAGTTCAACCTCAACGAATGTGTCAAGGCAAAAAAAGTCACTTTATTCTGAAATGAAGAATGACTGTAACCCAATGCAACAAATGGGAGAACCGAATAAATTGAAAACATACGTTACCTTTGCTAAAAATATCAAATCCAGGCGACACATTATCATCACAGTTCACTACCGTTAGGAAGATAGCAAGATATGCTAAGGACAACACTCCTAAAAATTTACACATGACGACAATAGTATGACAGGCCGATCGAAGAGTTGGTGAGACGCCTGCCAGAGTTTGACTGATGACTATATCATCGAATGCCAGGATATAAAGTGTCCTACAGAAGACAATGGTCGGTGAGACCAAACGAACACGACAAAAAGAAAGTGCAGGACAACGTGATCGTGCCATAGAAATGTCGACCCAGATATCGACAGCCCGTTAAGGACTCATCGATTCATTAACGGACACCTTCCTCCCTAGGACATTGAATGCTTCCGATCGTTATCCACGATAGATCGGGTGAAAGTGACTCGATATTGTGATAGTTTCGCATAATTACATTCGAAATTTGAATACTGGTAAAAGTTAATGTAATGTGCCAGTACTCAATACGCTTTGCTTTTTTTTAACCTTGATTGTTATCGTGAAATGGAAAGTGAAATTTTCTTGATATACTTAGCTACTAATTGCGATTAATGGGATCTGTGACAGCTATAAAAGTCCATAAATGAACATAAAAATGACAATGCCCATTGAAATCAGAATGAATAGTATAAACAACACTTTCATTACCTGCGACATAATCTTTACAAACGCAAGGAAAATCTAACTCGCTTTCGTGTGTAACAATAACAGTAAACGCAAGATATTTTTTCTCGCATTCATTGTCGCTACGTTCGGAATAATGAGGGAAATCATAATTTGCGTGTGCAGATCATAATTAATGAAATGTATCAAGAGTCGTATCACGTACATTGAGGAGAAACTTGATCGGACTCCGACGGTTAGCGTTGGTCGGCCGTGACCGTGCATATGGTAATCGCATGCTGCATTTGGCAATAAATAGGCCATTTCCTGCCGACGCAGAATGCAGAAAAAAAAAACTTTCGCCAAACAACTCTGTTACGCAGTGTTGTCCGGAAAATGTCAATAACCCCTGTATTTTCTCGAGCATTAATTGTTTATAAACACGCGTGCGGGCTGTAACTCGTAACTTATTGCACTTTCAATTTATCACAAGTAATTGCACTCACGTTGGCGTTAGTTTGCAGTTTATTATTTTTAGAAATAACATTATTTTTAGAAATAAAGCCTATTTCATTTCTACTATCCCCTATTTTTAATAGCTCTTAAATAAAGTCACTTTTGTCGTTAATTTACAATTCATTAGTTTTTCAAATATCAGTTGTCAAAAACACAAATTTTATTACTTGTTAAAACTTTTTTATTAGCACTATTAGTCATGCGTCATTCATTCCTTTAATCATTACGTGCTTGAAGTCTTCCAAACCGCATTTGGCCAGCATGTTGGACTATGACCTATCCTTTAAACTGTGAGAGTACCTGAGCCCAGCAGTGGGACAGTTATGAGTTGTGATGATAAAATGTGTGTGTGATTAAATTTTTTTCCACAAACCCTTAATAATGATAAAAATATCCGTTACATATTACACAATTTATTCAGATTGTTGTTTGTTTGTAAGAGATCGTAAACTTTCGTGTAGGAATGCAATCATTTACATAATTATTCGAATATCTTTTAGTCAACAAGATAATCTATTGCGATACTTAACTTCTTTCTAACTTTATGTTATTCAAATATCAAAATGGAAGTTTTGCTTAGTGGAAAATTTTGTTTAGGAAAAAGTTTCATAAAAGTATTTAGATTAAGATATTTACTATTGTTTTTAACCTACAAATATTTGTGGCAATTATAATAAAATTATCCTTGTCATTTAATTATGTTTTTTCTGTGTTTGTAAATCGATGTATTTTCTTTAATAATGAAGTACTCAATCTTGGTTTCAATATTGACAACATAATGGAATTAAGAATATAATCATACTGAGGTGTTACCCAAAGGATTTATCGACGTTTTCATTGTAGGTATATTATTAGAAAGGTATTTTAATAAAAATAATTAATAAATAATAAATAGGTAATAACCTAGTCCCTAAATTGTAATTGATGCTTATGTACCTAAATTGGAATCTAGAAAAATGTGGAAGAATATATTTAAAGGTTATATCGTTATATGAGGTTTTAAAATCAGTATAAAATCTACCTGCGTAGAAAATAAACTAAATCTAGACGGCAAAATCTGACAGTAAATCATAAGCGTAACGTAATATAACAAACTAACAGTGATAGATTCGAGGAAATAGACACAGTAAAAAATAACAGGAATAACAAAGTATTCGTTATAAAAGATAATTACGAGTAACGTTTAGCTTTTGTAGTAATTTAGCATCAAAGCTGGCAGCACTTCCTTCGAACGCTATAATCGCTTTCCGTTGAGGTACTGTCCCTACCATTGCACACTCCGTTCCGCGGGGTGAACGGTGGCTTAGTCTTTCCACAACTATGCGCGTAGTGGCCGTCGTACTAGCCGCGTGGTCAATAACCACACTCGCGCGAGCCGACAGTGATAACCCAATTACAAATCTCGTATCGTGTACAAATGAACTCGGGCCCGTGAAATGTATCGCCGCGTACGGAGCATGGCGCGCGGAACGGGCCGTCAAAAACGCGAAAGAAAATGGAACAGATGTTGAACCAAGATTTCCATGGGAAAGGTTTAAAGGCGAAGATAATGAAGCGCTGTATACTAAGCTTTGTGAAGGAACCGAAGAGTTTCTTCGGCATCGATCGTTGACAGTAGATTTGGGGGACTATGCCGCCCTGCTTGGGTCTACGAATGGATCCCTCAAACTGGACCTCGTAAGAAGTAAATATTGTTTATCGTGAATCTCAGACACTTTCTTTTTTCTCTTATCAAACTGCTTATCGGTTCTGCCCATTGTGTTACCTGTTTTTATGGGCGACAATGATGTCTTAACTTATCGTGACTCGTTTACTCTTTTGTTGATTATTTTCATAACTTAAATACATATTTTCTCAGAATTTTTAATTGTAAAATTAATTAAAGTTGTTCAAAAGACAATTCTTAGTGCCGCAAACTAAAAACTTTGTATTTCGATGCCTGTGAAATTGATTAGTTTTATTAATTAATAACGTATGTAACATATCAAAAATACTTCAAATTAAAAGCAGTGATAGAAAATAATGCGATTAAAGGTAAAACTAACAGTCTGATTCTGTTTATTTCACTTATTTTATTAATAACTAGTGGACCCACTTTCACTTGGCTTCGGGAAACTTAGGTATGCCGAAACGAGAGTAAAAAAAGTTAGCTTAAGTTACTCCTTATTACATCAGCTATCAACCAGTGAAAGTTCCGTCAAAATCGGTTCAGCCGTTTCAAAAATTAGCCGGAACAAACAAACAGATACGAAAAAAAAGTGATATTTGTTATGTGTACCGTGCATATGTATACAATACACTAAGTACACGAGGTTATTTTAATATTTCAAACAGACATTCCAAATTGATTTATTCATTCTGTTCCAAATTTTCTAGACTCAAACTTATCAGAGTTGATAAATTCAATCTTTTAGTCCTTACTATAGGTTTTATACGACTAGTTTGTTAAACACTGTTTTTGTATACAAAAAACCCTATTGAATGTTTGTTCTACATTTTATTTTTTCTTTAAGGAAACGGATGGTCAAAAGAGAATTTTCAGGGAACAGTCTCGGATTGTATGCTTAGATAAATTTTGGGTTCATTCCTCATCTATAGAAATTTTCATGGGGACTCAGATATATCATTTCAGGTCACTTTTGAACAAGAATATCGGTATCTTTTGAAAGATATGACAAAGAACATAAAAAGATATTATAATGAAGTTGTTATCCCAAGAAACCCTTTTTTAGCTAAAAATAAAAAAAGAGGGTTATCATTTGGGTTGAACTTTTGTTTCATATGAATAACTGAGAAACGCAAATGTACCTTACGATTAAATTACCTTATATTAATGTCAGGAAAAGCAAACCTATTACCGGCTTCAACACTTCAACAGAAATACTTTATAGTTCTAAAAGCATGGTAAATGGTTGATAGGTGATGGTTTCCATCATCAGATATAATTATTCATCATTGTCTTCTTCGATCATTAAGACGTAAGACGTCTGGAAAAGGCTGTTATGAACTCCATGTATGATAAAATTCCTGATATAACTTTAAACCTTTTCAATTGAAAAATATACTTACTGTTTAAAAACATTTTTTTTAATTCGTGTAGTTTAAGTGGTTAGTCCGTGTATTGTTTTTTAAGTCTCCTAGGTAGGTATTTGCCCCAAGAGTATTAGGTAGACTTGCTACTTGACCAACTATTTCGACCTATACAAATAAACATGCTCGATAATGTTAATATATTTATTAAATTAAACTAAAATGCCTTCTTTTCGATGCAGAAGTTCAAAACTACTAAAAATGGTAGAAATGCTTGGACGTGTTTTGCTTCTGCAAGGCATAATTCATGAGCAATAGGTACTAGACTTACCAGAAATATTGCTTAGACATTAACAATACTCTTTGTGATTCCAGATTCAAACGAAGAAGTCACCGGACGGGGTTCCATGAAAAAGATGCGAAAATATTTCTATCAGTTATTACCAGCTTTGTTGATTCCCGGTCTCATAATGTCAGCAGTGCTGCCTTTTGTGTTGCCAGCCCTCAAAATGATGGTTCTTGGAACGGGAATGTTGAATAATATGGCGCTAATGGGATCTATATTTACGTTGTTAAGAAACAATGCCTTCAATGATAAACATTCGCCGAAGGTAATTTATATCAACGACGGCTACAAGAATGAGAGATTGAGGCCGCTAGCTGCTGAGCTCTCTGAGCAAATAATAGACCCTAATTTTAGTGGAGACGTGACGCATGATATTCAAGATTACCACATAATTAGCGATGACGATGCTTACGCAGGGCTTGGTAGCTACGGAGTCAATCCAGAATGGATTCAGAAGTTTAATGACGTTCGCGGAAAATATGCAAATATACTAAGTGGGAAGATAAAACGCAGCAAAGGAGAGGAGCATCGTTTATAAGTGGAAAGAAAGTATCGTTACTTGCCAATTCAGCCTTATGCCACCTAGTCTAGTACCTACCTAACCTTTATGTTCTATTTATTTTTGTTGTAAGATGTAAATAATGGATTAAAATGTTAATTTATTGGTCTCATTTTAATTAATTTCTGGCATTAGTATTAGATGTCGTTTTGCCGATCAGAATCTCACCTGAACTTATTACTCCTGACAAAATATATAAACAAAGACTTCGGAACAATTTAACGTAGTATAAAAACACATAACGTAAGTATTTATCAAACGACAACGTTTCCCGGTACATTGATTGACAGTGCTCTGTGACATAAGTACATCAAATCGTAAAAAAAAAACAAAAATTATGTACTTCATATTTTTGTTCTCAAGAATCAGATTTTTTTAACTAAACGTAACGTATTATTACATCTGTCTTAAACACAAACAAAATATAGCTCGAAAGTATAGTACTCACATAAACCTTGAATACAGAGTAAGTACAATATAAACCGTAATTTCAGTCAAAATCTCAATGTAAATGTGAATATCTTTAAACATTAGGCCCTAAAGTAATGTTTAAGGTGACATAAATTTTTTTTAAACATTAAATTGATCACATTGTAGGTGGGTACACCTTTTCCCCTTATGTTTGTGGCGCGTACGAGTATAACAGTTATTTTGAAACTCAGCACTGACACATAATGAAATCAGACCACGTCCAAAAAACTTGATGTCAAACTAGTTTACGCATTTTACTTTGCACCTTTCAACGGAATAAATCCCCGTTTATTTACCACCACGTAAATTAATACAAAAATATATTTTCAATCATATTTATTCAATTTCAGGTGATAGTTATAAAAATTACCCTTATTTTATATAAACAATAAATAATTAGTTAACAAAATTATAATTATATAATTATTAAAATCACTTCAGAAGAATAAATTGAACTCTTATGCTTTTTAATAAATTAACTTAATCAATCTGACTATGAAATAATAAATATTATTGTCTAAGTTCATAATATTTTCAACCACCATTTTTAGATAAATTCGTAGCTTACAATATACATTGTATATTTGGTAAGAAATATAATAAATCAGTAAATTTAAAAATGTTATTCAAAATCTATATTTAAATTATATTATGTAAAATTTTCTACAAATTATACACGACAAGTATTTCTTTTTCCGCTATTATAGTAAATAGGTACGATATTGTTTTATTTTGTAGGTAATATACATTTCTCAACACAAGGAATCAAACGAGTTATTAACATAGAAATTCGTAGAATCTAACTTAGATCATATTCTACGAATAATCTTTTACATTAATTAAATACCTACTTTAATATAACACAGAAATATGCAAACAATAGAGACATGTATCATTATTATCTTGAAACAAAAAAAATTACAAAGTAATGAGAGACATTTAAAAAATAAGACAGATAAAAAAAAATATGAGAACAATTTACATTGTCTTTCAAGATCATGTATAATATATAATTACAAATTAACACGCAATTCCTATTAAGATACGAAAGTCCTATTAAAACCCATTAAAAACAGTATAATTTTGAGCAGAGTTGATAACATTTTCAACATAATAAATACCTTAATATATAATATTCCGTCGCTCACAAAATGTAAACGACGAATTTATTTAAAACTTAATTATCAGGCTTTGTATAATATTTCTGAAGCTTGCTTCCCAATCAAAAACTCCACGAAATTCTACAACACTCATAGCAATTGATAAATCGACATAACACTTTAATTAAATATTTATTTATAATCTATAACCAATTTTATAAGATGACCCGTAAGGTGACTTTTGGGTTACGCTAAATAACTGTTCAATGAGTCTTAGATTCGATTCCTTGCAGAAATTTTAATGATGAGTTCAAATATCGGTTCTGAGTCCTCTGCCTATTAGTGTTGTCCAAGGCACTCACGACAAAGGAAATCCTGGTGTGAGGCTATGAGTGTATAAGTTTATTTATTATTATTATTAGAACAATAAATGTATTTCCTTCAATTTCAATTAAAATGTTTTTGGTAACCTAAAGCACCGTAAGTTATTAGAGGAATTTAACGAAGTCTTCTAATTAATCATTTTGTGACTACTAACTACGTTACTAATTTAGATCCTAAACCACACACCATAAGGTTCTGATTTGTACTTTACATCTTCGACAGTAGGTACCCTTAAACTAGCTTGAAATAGTCAGAGCATAAAATATTTAGTTTTGTTAATTTCATCGTTATTATTAAGTGACGTTGCAACTTAATTGTTTAAAATTTTCTTTTATTAAGATTTTCTAATTACCCGACTGAGTCAAGAGGAGGTAATGTTTTACAAGAGTTTGTATGTATGTATGTCCATTTCTATGGCACGCTCTACAGCCCAAACGCCTGGACAGATTTAAACATACCAGAGCCTATAACGATCACGCCTAACGCTATCTAAAAATGTATGGGAATGACATTCGGCGCGGAAAAAAAATGGCGTCGTTTGTGTCATTCCCATACATTTTTAGATAGCGTATAGGTGTCGTTAAATTTGTCTCGACTATGGATGCAATCTAGGCTATATACTGCCCACCTCTAATTTTCAGCATCAGGTTTTTTTTACCTACCATCATCAGACATCAACAATTTCATACCTGCATAGAAGACAGAGATTCATACTACATTCTTTATACCACAGTCAAACTATACTTACGATAACATTGTAAGGCAGGCGTAAACGTGCGGAATTGTTCACTCTGACTTGACAGTTGGGAAAACGGGGTTGAACGAGCAGGGGGTCAGTCTTATTCTATTATGGAACTGTTTGCGTCGGCCCAACTTACCCATGACTCTTTCGTCAGTGTACATTCAGACGGGCGGTTTCAGACCAGTGTTTTTTACGCGCGTATAAAACATACTCGTAGATACTTATAGCCGCACCTTCTTACGAGCACAACGCGCTTCTAAAGCTCACTTAACAGTTAGAATCCATGTTGACCCTGACACACTGCTACTAGCAAGCGAACACATAGAAATTTGCCAGTACCTACTTGCGTCCGAATTTTTGAAGCGCGTATGCTGAAACCACTGTATACGCGCCGAAAACTATGCTAGTCTGAAACTGCAATGTTAAGAATCTGATTCCTGATAAGAATCCCAGACGTTTACGCCCGCTCTTAAACATAAAACTAGCTTAGGTTTACGATTTTTCAGCCTTATGGGCTATTTCAGCCAATTGTCTCTCTTCATCAGGCATATCTCGGTCATCCCAACCCCACACTGGGTTCTCTGGGTGATGGTGATCGTCTTCTTCGAGTGATTTCTTGTTCTTTTTATCAGTAGGATGAGAACCGTCTCCAGTCCTTGATACTCTTTTTCGAATCATATCAGCCGAAACTGTCTTCAAGTCGTAAGCAAGTCCTGAAAATAACGAGTAAGTGATCAATAGACTGACAAAGAAAAAGAACCTTAAAATTAGGGTGATAGAATACAAATTAAAAAAAAAAGTTGAGCTTATAACTTTTACAATAAAGACGAATCCAATGACACGTCACATGTTGAAATCCACGGAAAAAAGATGCATGTATTATTCGTTGTTCTACTTCTATGTTAAGTTGAAATACGTCAAGCCATTTAAGACAGGTAAATGCACTTAAATTGATCGGATTGCCATTCAAAGTGTTCTAGACAATGATAACCAAAAGAGTAGGAAATATTCCTTAACTTATAATATTCACAACAGTATGAATAATACACTCATTTAGAATTAAATGAATTTCGTCATTAGGTTAGTAGGTACTTAGGTAATAATAAAATTATCATCAAACTACCCCGAACCCTAGTTGGTAGTGACCCTGCCTGCGAAGCGGTTTTGATTCCCGGGTTTGATTCCCGGCCGGGGCAGATATTTATGTGACAGATATTAATGTTTTTTCTGGGGTCATGTTTTCATGGGTGTTAGTAATGTGTTATTTTTGTTTTCCATGCCACCCGCGGCACAGAAAATCCTACTGCGGGGGTGTGAGTGTGTTAGCGTCTAGTTTAGTATTTAACTTACCGTATTTAGCCGCCCAATCTATCAAGGCAGTTGATAGATTGGTGCTGTAGTTTCCAAGCTCAGCTGCCTTGTAATCCCAGGGAAATACGTGGTGGTAATTATGCCAGCCCTCTCCAAACGCGCAGATCGCCACCGCCTTATTGTCAGTAGCGCCTATGTGTCTGAAATAGCACGGTAACATTTGGATATAATTTAGTACTACAATTGGTAGGCGGTGTTGCTATCGAAATTCGAAATACTTTAAGGAACCAGTTAAGTGGTCGTTCAAATATTACGTAACGCAATTTTCGTAGAGCATTACCCCCCCCTCCTAAACGACCATTAAAAATGACCTTTTTATCTAAAAACGTTGCCATTTTGTAGACGAATTATTTTCCTTACTTTTTTTTGTTATTAAAAAAACAATGTTACGTTACAAAAACAATGTCCGACCTAGGAGTTCGAAACATTTAACATCATCATCCTAACATTTTACAATAAAAAATAGCGTAACGTAATACTTGAAAGGTCCATATAGTCGGTCGGTATAGTTAGCAACCCTAATCACAGGTGTCTGATTTTCTGTTTGTTTCGTTTGTTTAGGTTCAATAACCTCTGATACTGAGATCTCGAGAGAGTGTGAGTTGAAAAATGTTTGTTAATTTTCATTCTTATTGTCGACATTCTCGAAGGCAATGAACTATGAAGAGCGTGATCACATTATTACATCAAAATAATGAAAATAAGAACGATGTAAGAACACGAAACTGCTGTAAGAAAAATGTCTAAGTTTTCCATATATAGTTCCATAATCCATTCCAATCATACCTTGAAAACTATACGGCTTTTTAGTTACGTAAATAAAATAATCGTAAAATTCCGTACCTTAAAGTCTTCACGTTATGATTTTAAAAGAGTTTCTAGGCTTTATCGAAAACTTGGAGCTTTTTACTTACAGCAGTTTTATCTTCTCACATCGATATTTTCATTATTTTTTATAGAAGATTCGGTTCAAAGTAATTCAAAGAAACTTGTTTATTCCGATTTTTATCAGAAAGAAGGAAAAAAAAACATTTATTCCTCATAAAACAATGTAGGTATATTTTTACGGCCTAATTCTTTGCCCATTGATGTCAGTAACATCAAAAGTATTAGCGATGCGATCACGAAAAAATGGTTAAAGAAAAAATATTATAATACTTGTTCATAAACTTCCAGTTGGTAAACGGCGAATTCTTTTTTTGACAAGATGATCTAAAATGTTTTTTGTCTAAACATATAAAAATAAAATATCTTATTGCTAACAATGCCTCATTCTATCTATTCTAAATTAAACTATTTAATATTATTATTCTGCTTTGTAACAATGATCAGGTTTGTTAGCAAATATGTACAATTATAGTTGGTAAACAATTGCATCAGAAGAGGGGGAAACTATTTTTGTGCACACCAATGTATGTCTATTACTGTGGCTCACTCAACAGTCTTAACATCTTTTCGGATCACAAAATAAAGTCCTGAATGTCTTGATATAGGTAACCTAAGAATTTTCAAATACTCACTTATCATAAGGCCTGTTTCCCCAGATGTGGGCAGCGGAGTTGACGAGCCAGGTGAAGTGAAGTGTGAGCGTGTATCGCAGAATGGATGCCACGTACCAGGAAGTCCAGGGACTTTCATCCCATAAAGCCACTGGGACGTATGACGGCACGAAGAAACATAACAACGGCATAACCACCAAATACGTTCTGAAAACAAAGGAATAATTACTATAGTTAAAATAAGTTATATTATAGTTTTATAGTTACATAATTTGTGCATGTTGTGACACCCTGTAATTGTGCGTACACTACTGAAATTAAGAAATTAGATTATATATTACGATATCAATTTTAATTTTGTGTAACCTGCGTTAGGTGTCCAATAAATAAATAAGAAAGAAAGAAAGGAAATGCTGTTTCTTTCGCGAGAATTAAAAAATAGAAATAACAGTCTAGTTACTAATTAAAAAAGTGTTAGTAAAGTACTGTAGACAAAAAAACGCTTTTATTTAATGGTTGCGGCAAGCCACGACCGCTGGTTTTCTTAGTTAATTAAACACTCAAATTTTCAAAACAAAAAAACATATACATATTACCAAAACGTAACATTGCAACCAAATCCTTTTTTAAGCGCCTGATTTAAATCGTAGAGCAATTTTATGCATCGTGGCAAAGACACTTAACGCGGCCCGTAATGAAATACCGGAAATACGTAAGTCTGTTAGACTGTATAAAGTGCCAAAGATATGAAAGCTCTCCCATTATATCCCTACTAATATTATAAATGCGAAAGTAACTCTGTCCGTCTGACTGTCTGCTACGTTTTCACGCCTAAACCACTGAACCTGTTATGATAAAATTCGGTATGAAGATAGAACTGAACTTGGGAAAGGGCATAGGATACTTTTTATCGCGAAAAAGTCGCGCGACATAACCAAATTGAATGTGGGCGTCGAAAAACATTACCGTTGGGTAAATAAGTTGTAATGTAACTTACTTTTTTTGGAACATGACGATAGGATCTTTCTCCAAGTCGGACATGTCGACAGAAGCGCCTTTCTCGAAGACCTCCTTATGTTTTCGTACCATCAGCCAGCCCATATGAGAGAAAAAAAAACCTCGCTTCGCATTATGGGGATCAGCGTCAGTCTCCGTGAACTTGTGATGAACTCTGAAATAAAAAAAAAACAAAATAATGTAGGCGCCTTTGAGTAATCGGAAATAAAAAAAAGTAATTAAAATTATTCCGACTAGTCGGAAACAACCGTTTATTAAAGTATGTTACGGTTTTAAAATTAAGTAGTTCATGACGATTTTATCCTAACGATTTTGCTCTCCTTATGACATCCTTGTAAGCAGATACGAATAGCTGGAAATTTCAATTTTTTTATAACTTAACAATGCATGAATTTTAAAGACAACAACCTTCACCAATTAAATCAAAAGTATGAAGTAATTGGACTCAATTATTTATCCAATTAGTTACACAATTCAAATTCTAAAGCTACAAATATTTGTTTTTCAACCCTCTTAAGCGAACGGTTTAGTATTACGTCAATTAATTATTTTGTCTGTTATGTTTGAAGTACGTAGTGTAAATTAATAATGTTTTTATTAAGGCTAGAAGATCGGGTAGGCGCTGTTATATCACATATTTTATTTCTCGAATTAGGTACCTACTTCCGACTTTCAATATTCATGTAATTAGTTATTGCTAATCATAATAATACTGGGAATCTTTTGTGGCTTGTCAATAACTCTAATAGTTTAGATGGCCCAATTAATCCAAGTATCTGAGTTTTGGCATCACCTACCTGATCTAACTAAGTTCTAAACTATACCTACTCAGTACCTCTCAAATACATCAACATTTTTTATAGAAATCGATATAGCCTTTTAGGAGAACTCCAGTGACAAACACACGTACCTACATTGTTTTTATATATTAAAAAGAAGATGTAATGTTACCTGTGATCTCGCACCCATTCATAGATGTGGTTTTGGAAGGCCATGGTCTGCATAAGAGCTAAGAAGAGTCTCAATGGCCAGCGCGCTTTGTACGCACGGTGTGCCCACAGCCTATGTGCCCCAGCGGTCACACCCATTCCAGATAAAGCCGAGAAGAAATACGCTGAAAATATAATCCAAGAAGTCAAGTCAAGAATGAATACCTAGGCTGTTTCTAAGTTAATGTGCTCACCATCTAGGACAACATCGTATATCTACTTAGGTGGGATTGTTGTCAAGCATTAACTTATTTTTAGGTACAAAAAAAATCAGTTTCACTTCATTACAACCCTAACTCCTCCACTGCTAAACTCGGGTCTGAGCTCATAATGTGAGAGGCCATAGTCTACTAAGCTGGCCTAGTGCGGATTGGCAGACTTTACACTACTTTAAGAACTTTATGAGGAACTCTTAAGTATGCAGATTTTCTCGTGATGTTTTCCGTCACTGAAGTAAGTGATAATTATTCAAATTTAGAAGCATGTGCCCAGGGTTTGAACTTAGGAACTCGCATTAGACAAACCAACGTTCAAACCACAAAGCTATCACTTGTGCATACAAATATGAGCTATGAGCCAAATAAGTAGAGACTACTTAGTACTTACCAAATAAGACGGTTGCTAATTTAACTCTTCCCATGAAAACTAAATACAATGCGTAGATACTAGCGACGTGAAGGTAAACGAACGCGAGAACGTTTCTCCATACTATTTGCCATCTGTAATATGAAAACATTATTTTGATATAGTTTCAAATATTCTCAACCCATCGACATAATATATTACAATGTGTCACAGTAAATGATTATAAGTTTAAGATGTTTCAGTCGCAAAATAGGGAATCAAAATAGTGGGTCTGTCGTTTTCGAATACGTCTTTAAATTTGCTACCATACGGGGGAATTCTTACAACGTAACCCAATCCTAAATGTAGCTAAATGATCAAAGACTTAATACAACAAGCAAGAATGGTGAAAAAACGCGCGTGGTGGACAGGAAAGCGCCGCCAATCTGAGGGTGTTTTAC
>LGAG01002815.1:503223-521506 GCA_001278395.1 Lerema accius
ACCGCAAGAGTAGCAAACGAAACGTCTTAAAAGCATTTCAATAACATACCATCCATTGCTTTACCAGTTACCTCTTTATTTGATTGTAGAAGTAAGCTTATTTGACATTATTTTGACAACCTTCTAGGTCACTTGGTTGGCAGTGCAGGGTCTTGAGTTCAACTTCCGGTAGAGGCAAATATTTACGTGACTGATAAATATATTTTATGTATATTCGCAGGCAAAAGTTTCTTAGAAACTTCTTTCTTAGTATCGAAACATTTTGTTCTGGTGTTTCCGATGCATTTCGAGTATTCTATTTGCCTGGATATTTGTTTAGTTGGATGCATGTGTATGTATGGGTGTGTATACCCGTCTCTCTCGTTCTGTGTGTGTGTGAGAGAGAGTGTTAGTTAAATTAAAGTAATGTCTTACTCATAATCTCTTCTTTTGCCATGTGTAATCAGCATCGACGTATCTTCTTCGAAGTTCTTTGCTTTGTGTCCATTGGAACAGAGGAAGGACGAGGTTGTAGACATGTTTCAAGAACTTGCTACTTTACTGCAACAATAAAAAAAAATTGGTCACGTACTTATTTACTTGTAGTCCATAATTTGTCTTATTAAAAAAAAACGTTCATTTTCGAAGCAGTTTTTTTGGATAAAATCACTTAAACATTACTAGAAAACTGTAAATAACATGAAAGTGATTTCCATTACGAGGTTTTCGTAAAACTGCGGGCTAGGAAAGTAAAAAATGGACTGTATCAACTAATAAACTAATAGCTTCAAAACTAAATACTTATACCTACTACTAACTAATAACGAATTAATAACAACTGATACTCTCACTAACACCGATCACTAAAAGGACCTATTAACCAACATCCCAATTATAGTCTATGGATGACAGGACTCGGAGGCATTCCCAGCTTTTATAATAGATTATCGTATAGCGCGAAAAATAGCTTTTTCAAATACGTAAAAAATAACACAGTATTGAAATGAAATGATTTCTTTTAGAAAATTAGAATTTTAATTAATTTCAGTTATTTTTTCACAGTTTGCACTGCATGGTGAAGCAATTTAAAGTTTGTAATAAACTAAACATGGCAGCAAATTTCTATTTGTCAAACAATATTGTTTTTTTTACATGCAATAGGTACTTCCACGCTTTTTCAAATAATAACAGTTTTTAGCTTGGTTATACTCGTAACAAAGGTTTAAAATCATTCCCAATAAAAATGGTTGAGTTCAAAAGTCAACCCCATATTATTATTAATAAGCAAACACATGGATTACCCTTAGACCAAAAAGTATATAGACTCAGTTTTCAGAACAACAGTGAGCTAATTTTTATGTTTTTTTCGATTCGTCATAGGTATCTACGTCATAGAGCATGGCCTGCCGAACAATGTACCGGAAAACATTATCATTTTGTTATATACGTTGTTTTTTTCGACTACGCTTTTTTGTTCTGACTGCGGAGTCTATATATTTTTTGGCCTGAGGGATAATTTTTTATCGATGCCATAATATACCTTTTAATAACTTCTTAGTATTATTAACATAGATTAAGAAAACTAGTATTAAAACTAAGATATTTTTATTATTAAGGCTTGTATGTTTGTGTATTGGAGGCAATATTTTATGTGGACATCTAACTCTGTTGTTATTTTATTCTTAGTATAGATTTTATAGACAAATGTAATTTTTCAAGCAACTCATAACATGAAGACTAAAATATAATATATTTTTAATTAAGAATAGATATTTATTACTACAGATATAAAATAAGTTATTTATAACCTAATATTGTTTTCTGTGTAAAATAAAACTAATTTTAGGGCTGTCGCAGTAAATAAATTGCTAATCTTGAGAACAAGACGAAACGTCTGGGTCTTATATTTCATTCTAATTGAATATCGCAGGCAATAACGAAAAAACTTATCATATTTTGATCTATCGTCAATACTAAGTCTATTTTTACTCAACGTCGCGTTGCGGGTAATGTTTTCCGAGCTTATAAATACCTAAGTAAGTATATAATTTTTTGGGTACACTCTATCACCTAAACCCCCTACTAGTAATACTAATTACCTACTAAAATTAGTAACATATGTGCATTAAATCTATTTATTCTATCTATTTGTAGTCTTATTTAAATTGTTAAAGTTATTGACTTTTTTAACAGTTTTGATACCATTGAATTACTTGTTCCTTCGTATGACGGCTATGTTATAAAAATAAAAATATAAGGTTAATTACTATATGAATACAATCATTTATTGCCGCTCTCCTAAGTTTCAGCATTGCGATTTTATGATAAATATAATTTATTCCATCGCTCTGCTGCGTGAAGTGAAACTAATATCACATATAGTATTGGAATGCAACCAATTATATTTTTAAACTAAATTTTTAATTTTCTATAAGCATTGAAAAAAAAATTTGTTTGTTATGTAAAAAATTATCAATTCGTGACGCTTGTATGTAGGTATTTACGAAATATTCACATACGATTATCTTTAAGAACTTCTGAAATAAACATACAAAACTGTTATGTTATGAGCATACTAAGCTTACTAGTAGAGTGTAGGGTTCCTATATTCAGAGGAGAGACCTATAACTCGAGGGCAATTGGAGGGTAGAAAATCAGACCAAAAAATGTAGTCTTCAGAACAAAAAAATGAAGTAATTTTTTTCTTTTTTTTACGATTTGACGTATGTCACAGAGCACGACCTGCCAAGAAATGTACCGGGAAACGTTATCATTTGATAAGTTTTTTATACTACGCTCGTTATGTTTTTTCTACTACGCTAATTGTTCCGAAATCTCAGTCTACAATTATATTTTTTGGTTTGTGGGTAGAAACCATGTATAAACTTTTAGGTACAGAAGAAAATATGTATGTAGGTATACACAATGTCTCCGTTATTGAAAGTTCTATTCAAACAGCATGACTTTATAAAACGACCTCATTTTTAGTCTAACCACATCGTTAGTCGCACTTCAGATGTTAAACTTTCACACCTTTATGACGTCTGTTTGTCCTTTGTTAAAGATGAACTTTACTTTCCAAGTAACTAGGGTTACAGCAGTGATATTTATCTCTACTAGCTGACTAGACAAACTTCGTACTGCATCAGAAGTAACAAAAGAGGCATTTTTTGTTATAATAACATCTTTTAAACCTTCTCTGGACTTCCACAGATATTTCAAAACTAAAATTAGCTAAATCGGTCTAGCCGTTTTCGAGTTTTAGCGAGACTAACGAACATTAATTGCAGCAGCAAACAAATTAACAAACAACAAATAATAATAAGAAGATGATGATGATATAAAGAATAGAATAGACTTTTCATTGTACAACACCAAAATTACAATATTAAAATTACAAAATTACAATCGCGTGGACAAAAGGCGGTTTTATTGCTATAAGCGATCTCTTACAAACTGCCTCTGATAATGTTATGTCCTTAGTAAAGATGTGAAAAAAATGTTCTACGTCTCAGCCCTACCGTCTCTAAAGCAATGATTCCCAACCTGGGTTCCACAGAACGTAGGCGTTCCATAGAATAGTTGTCAGGGTTCCACAAAATAATTAAAAAAAAACATTTCAGTGTTGATTTTTAATCTTTGGATTAAACCCTATGAAATAAAAGGTATTTGGTTGTTGTTACGTCATCTTTAAAGTTTGAGAACCTCTGCTAATTACAATAAAGATTTAGGCGATAACGATCACGATAACGAGATAGTCATAACGCCATTACGAAAACGAATATGACAATACACAATACACTGATCACTGATCATCCTACTAATATATATCCTATCCTACTAATATTAAAAATGTGAAAGTTTGTAAAGATGTTTAGATGTTTGGTTGTTTGTGGGTCCAACCGTTGAACGGATGAAGCTAAAACTTGGCACACAGAATGTTTGCATCCAGGAATAGGACATAGGAAACATTTTATCCCGATTATAGGTACCCTTGGAATAAATCCCATATTTTTTAAATCTACTCTTCTGCGGGCGAAGACACGGGCGACACGTCTAGTTTTTAATATGAAAGTCAAGGCATGCTGCGATAACTGAAAATAAAAAAAACGACAACATTTTTTCCAAGAAAAAGATAAGCTTCTTTACAATTTTTCCTTGTATTTTAAAAAGTTATTTCGCAATTTCGATTTGCTGCTTTCCTCAATTTTTGAAATTAACTTTTGTTTTCTTTTACTTAGTATTACTTATATTGGAAGAAAATAGATTAAACAAGCGTTATCAATATAAAATCTTTTTATTCAAAGCGTTCAAAATTGAACTGTTTTTATTAAAGAACAAAGTCAAGTTGCTATTGTTTCATTATCAACTGTGTAAAATATTTCTTTTTTAATTTATTTTTCATTAAAATTTATACGGATTACCAATGTGGCTATAAATATATTTATACGTAAACAATGACTACGATTAACTGTACGATTAAGTTCATATTCAACACGACGGTGATTGTAAAGAAACGGAACTTTCTATTCTTCATCACTAGATACTAAATCATAGATGGTCACACCGCTGACGCCTTAGTAACAACTAGGGTTGTCAATTACTTTCAATTTCAATAAATTTTTTTTTGTGCTATTATGCCAGTTGTATTTTTATTCTACAAAAACAAATATTTTATGATGAAAATGCAATCTTAATTTTAACCTACTTTAAGATATAAAATGTTACTAAGGTTCAAATTGTTTAAATCAATATTTTTCCACGATCTTTATTTAGCTACTCGTTTACATGATTGTATGAAATCCAAAAAATATATAAATTTAAGTATCATTATAGTCAGCGATCCCTATTCCATATTTTTCCACTTATTACTATTGTGCAAATTTATTGAAAAATGTTCGTCTTTGATACAAGTGTTTAATACCAATATTGAAAAATAAACAACTTAACAACATTGCGAATAAAAATCGCACAAATTTTCATGACTTTTGTATTGGCACTAGAATCTAACAGTAAAAGTAACACATTGAATTGTAATAATATCAAATGAAGAAACTGGGTTAAAGAAAGAGGTGATGTTTTTTCACACATTCCCGAAGAGATATTTGTTGTCTCCAAATTAAGACATGAGTTTGAATCGTTTGGTGTGAAGAGAAACTTAGCATAGATAGACATGCATTCTTAAAGATGCGTTGTAGCGTATTTTAGAAATCTTATCTTGTTTAAATACATAAAAACATATAGGATATATGTATGAATGTTTTTTAAGCCCACGACGTACAAATAAGTTTGACTTGTCTTCGAAGTTCCTAAATAATAGGCCGATTTTGATGTGGTTTTTGTTAGACATCTGACCTTAAGGTTGTATTTCTTAGCTATAATTTATCAATACGGCGTCCTGAAGTTTTATAATACTTTACCTATTTGAGAGTAAAATAATTCAGAAGTAAAAGTGTCTAATAACTTTATTTCAAAGACATTTGTTTCTTTAATCAAATTGATGATGTTTTGATGGCTGATCTATTTTCGAGAAAACTGCATTCTTATAAAATCAATGTTGATTGTCTATGCAGAATATTTAATATGAATAGTCTATCGTATTTAACCTGCGCTAAAGTTTCTATTGCGTGTTAACCTTGCCGAGACTGATTCAGCCAACTACGAGTACACTAGCAATTTCTAATACTTACATCTATATCAGTAGATGATCGCTCACATACTCGAAGAAAAAAATTCCATGTGTAATGTTTCTATGTGTGTGTATGAGACAATAAACGCAGAAGATTTGAAATACTAACTTCTTTGGAATACAGATGCAGTAGGAGATCAAAACCCTTAGGGAACAACAGTAAATAAGACAAAACTCAAGCTAGTAATATTAATGTTGGATTACTGGTTTAATTTAGGTAAAAAATGTGATAGGAACATAGCTATACAGAAGCTGATTCGATTCCAAAAACTATAATTTTAAAAGATAGTTAAACCCAAAACCAAATCTAGTTACAACCTTGACTTATACGCAAAAACGGACGATGAAAAGAAAATTAGGCTACTGTCCTGAATACAATAGATCAGAGGTTCCTAAACTTTAAAGATAACGAAACGCCAACCAAATACGTTTAATTTATGGACTCCTATATTAAATTATCAACCCGATTTTCCAAAATTGGCCATTTTTTATGACTTACATCTTCTTTTCCTTGCTTAATTTCAGCGATTCCCCAGACCTTTTTTTGGACTTCAAATAAGTCTCCAATTGAAATAACCCATCTAATATATAAAACTGTTAATTCTTCAAAATTCTCCAATTTCAACAATCAAAAAAATGTTATATAACTTTTGGCGAAATCTAATGACTATTCCACAGAACCTACTTTGGGAATCACTGCAGTAGACGTTCAACCTCGACCTTCAGCGCGTATTGTACGCTAACGATTGATGATCGAAGATCCGCATTCACTTTTACTTCCTCTGAAAGAAAAGTAAATTATGAGAATGAAACCTGTTCTGCGTTTGACCTCGAGTCTTGTAGCTCAACATCAGTGAGTTTGCAACGTGCAATGCCACTTTCTCCGCAACACTTGCTTTAAGCCAGCGTAATACTGACAATGATTTTTGTATTTTATATGCACACGTGGCAATGTACGACTTTCCAATACTGAGATGATCTTATCCATTGGAATTAAAATGTTTATTGATATATTCTTAGTGTATATTTTAAAGTACCTTTTTATAAAAAATATTAGAGAAGGATTTTTTTCAGATTTCCTTTACTTCTATGCTATATATTTTCTAGTTAACACTTGTACCAGCCACATCCACAAATTTTTTAACTATAATTTGAACCAATAAATAAATTGGATTTATCAAGTTAATCCAGAAACTTCAATGTTTCTAATTCTTAATGTCTTAGCAGTTTTAAATGAATATTTTTTTTAACACAAGAGATTAACTAAAACAAAAGTAAAAAACAAAAAAAGGTAAGGTAGTAAAATGTAAATTTTTAATCCGTGTATTCTGATAAGAAAGCTCACGTAAATGACCGCGTTTACAATAATTAAAACGTTAAAGAGAGTGCGCAACTAGATTTCAAGTTTGTTGATCCGAATGTTTTGTATAATTATGTAATTAACAACTCAAACTTCATCCGAAAATGAATCTTACGATGTAGCTAGATTTACTGTTAGTTCGTTGTAGAACATTGCGTTGAAAGTGAAAAATCTTTGCAACTAGAAAAAATATTTTTTATGGTGCAAATCTTTAATAGTTCTCGGTTCTTCAAGTAAAGAAAGCACCGTACTTTTTACCGCTATAATATTACCAACATTCACTATTACTAAAAAGTACCCAACATTACAATTTAAAGCATATTTAGATTACTGTTTCGTGCTTTAACGTAATTACTGGCTACTGCGGTTAGAACATTTTTTATTTTCGTTTGTACGTCGCCTAGGTAATTATAATGTACTTAGAATACAGACATGGCCTAAAAAGAATGATACTGTTATTTGTAGTTATACATTTCAGAAGACAGTTCGGTTATACTGTTTTATTTAAATGATTAATGTCTTTGAAAAGAAAATTATACAACGAAACAATCGGAAGTAAATTTGCATTTACACGAGAGCAGTGGTTTCAAAGTATTTATATTTTATGTAAATTAATTTATTCCTGTTAACAACGTAATGGCCCAGTAGTGACCCAGTTCTGAATTGGAAGGCTATTCTTTATTTTAAAAAATATTTTTTGTTTCCCACATGCCTCCAATATTTGTTACTTTGTTTGGATTAAATTTTCACGAATTATGTTCGATGACAATGAATTAATTTGAAAACTATAATCTAATACTACACTAAGGATTATCTTCATACGAGTAATGCTCTAACGAATAACAGCATACTCTATACTCAAATACACATTTAACTATGATAGCCCATTATTCATTACGATTTAGATTGTACTACTTACAAAATTGCCACCAGAGAAACATTTCCTGTGCTAAATTTATAACTTCTGTGAGAGTAAAATTTTATGATATCAAATTGTGACTTCACGTATAGAAAATCACTTTAGCTCCACTATGATTGGGAAGACTGAAAAGCTAGGAGCGGTTGTTATTAGATGACAGTCATTAAACTAACTTGGAGGCTTTCCGGACATATAAAAAGTGATGATTGGCTACATTTCTCTATCTACTTAATCAATCAATAAAGTAAAAAAATATAGTACACGCAAACTCTCACTGTTCTTCTTATACCCTAAGGGGTCTATGAAAGCAAAACACGTACCTATATTATATATTTTCAGGATTAAATATTTGGAATATTATGTAAATGTTAAATAATCGGAATTTTGACATCAAGTATCTCGAGAGAAAACAAAAGGTATTTTTATACAAACAATAAGCCTAAACAAATAAATATATTTCGTAGTATCATATATATTTTTTTGTAATTCTGTTCTTTGCTCAATCTTTCTCCAATTTTATGAGGCACGTTTGTCAGAATATTTAGTATTATGTTGAGAATCTGAGTATCGCTAGAAATGTCAGGAGAATTTAGATGAATTTCGACTATTTGACAACCCTGAGGCATCTTGATTCTAAGAGGTGGTTTTCTAAAGCCGGTCATTATGCAGCATCATGCAGCAATACTACTATGCACCCTAAAACTGGATAACATGAGGCCCTTTTTCCACAATAAAGGGTTGTATAATAAATGTTTATACAACTTCTAAACTACAGGTATACTAGACACAGGTATAAGGCAATGTACTCAAGACTTTTTAACTCTTGGCCAGATTTTTTATCCATTGATTAAAACACAATGCCTAAACAATTAGGCACATAGGTTCGTTGCCGTGTCCTCTTAGCATTGTATGTATACTTGTTTCCTTGATAGCAAATAATTACTTCGTAAGCTAGGTACCTATAATATTTTTCACGTTTTATTGAGATTCACATAAATTGGCGGTTGATACGTAATTAAAAACTAATAATGATTTTGACTGATATAAATTTGACTCTAATTATTGTATCAAATGAATTGAAATGTCTTACCTTGCCTGAGATGATCCTCAGATAGATGATGTTCGTGTGAAAGTGATTTAGGCACTGTCGACTGCACAATTTTCTATGCATCCTTGTACAAGGGCACAATATCACTGATAGTATTTTTTAACGGCTGGCCACTGATACGTATTATAAAATAATAATAACGGTGATTAACAATTTAAAATCACCTCTAATTTATGAACAAAAAGTCAGTCATTAATAATAATACAATAATTCCAGGAATTTTAATATATTGGGCATTAGTTAAAAACTATCATTACACTTTTTCTAGGTAATTTGTTTAAGTACATTTTTTGATATTCTTTACATTAAATGTAGTTAATCATTACGTAGTTAATCTTTAGACTTATTCTAAAAGAAAATAATTAGGTAGGAATATCTTATCTTGGACTATTATAGTGTTTATTTTAAAAAGATTATTGGTTGACACGAGAATTTTTTCGTAGAAAAAATATTCACAAAAGGCGACATTGCTAATTCTGAAACTGAATGTTGATCATTTTTTATTTTTACAATTTAAGGTAGTTGTAATCCCAATAAAATTAGTAATCTTACACATATTATTGTAGTCAAATTTCGAGAGCGATTCTATGCCATTGTGAAACATTTTAAATCGTTTAGGATGTAATATTGTTTTCAATAATTTTACAGCGTGCTTGTCCTAGAAACGGTTCGTCGTAAAATTTATTTTGCCAACACAAAGGTGACTCGCGCGGGGTTTAGCAACATTTGCTTACCCACAAACGCTTCGCTCAGAAAGGCCTAGAACTCAACATTTCTATATTTACAGAAATCGTTTACAATTTCACATTGTCTCACTTGAAAATTATACTTTCACAATTTTTTGTAGTAAACATTATGATTTAATTACTCGTATAGTCAATGTTTTACTTCGGAAAATTAATTTCCCCAAAAATCTTGATAGTAAATTACAGCTTACTCTCCGCTTAATTTATGTTAATTAATACTCATAATGATTATTAAACTAAAGATAATACATGGATTAAAGTTAAACCGAATAATAAAGAAACTTAAAAGATTATCCTCTATTTGAATAATGACGCCATATTAGGCACACTACAAACATTTGTCTAACAATCCTTTTAATTTTAAGCCGTCGGTCTATAGATCTATTCTTGGCGGATTGGAGTACTAAGATCTAATAGTAAACCTCAAGTCAGGGTCCTACAGTGGTTTCTACTACGAAAATATCTTTGTATGTAGCTACGACTATTAGGTTAGTAAGACGGTTTGGTTTGAGAGAACACGTTTTGATACTTGTTATTTATTTTTAAGAAAAAAGATAACACGACCACCTTATCCTTGATATCAAATAAAAAGCTATAAATATTATTAGGGCAGCATAGAATACTAACCCCAACGACAACTAATATTCTCATTAACATCTATTACTAACAGGACCTAATAACCAACTGACAGTCCCGCCTTAGTCCTACTTGAAGTTCGTTACGATGTCCATGGGCGATAGGGGTTAGTGGCACTGCCAGTACGTTTTCTATCTTAAAACTATAAAATAATAAAAAAGTCTTATGTCCTTCCTCTAGATTAAAACTGCATATTCGTCAAATTTCAAGTAAAAAGGTGCAGTAGTTTAGAAGTAAAAAGGTAACAGGCACACGAAGTTCCATTCGCATTTATACTATTACCATGGATATAGGCAAAGCGGCTTGCCGCAAATTTTACACTGGAAATTGAATCAGTCACGTCCCGTGGCACGTCACGTCACGTCACGCAAGTAATAAATGTGACAAGCAGAGTCTCACAAAGTTAAGACAGTTTTATTTAATCTATTATTTACACCACAATATCTACGCATACACTTATTTCCTCAGATAATTTAGTAATAACCTTTCTACTTACGCAGAATTTTAGATCAATGAAATTGGCCGACTAATTAGTAAGTCACCTGGAGCTTAGCAAAGAGAATACCTAAAGGCTTACATTTCAGTGTGGATTACTTCCTCTCAAAAAATATAGTTATAACTTTACAAAATAACATCGTATTCATAATAATTCGTTATATAAAAAAACTAACAAATAACTAGCCTGTCTCACTTACATAAAATAACAGTAGTTACTTTTTATAAAATACACTCGATCTAAGATTTATTGAAAAGATGAATCTTTATGATCATTCGAATGGAATGAACCAGAATATTTTTCGTTTCCAATAACCAAATTGACTTACCACTTAAATAATATTTTGAAGAGTAAAAACACGAGTACTTAAAATATCCCAGTAACATTTTACCAAAAGATACGGTTTGTTATTTAGCTAAGCGAAATTTTAGTAATTTTATTTTCTGATATCGGAGGCATAACGTATCAACTTCGGGCAAAAAAAATTGCCTATGTCTGGCATAACAACCATTGTGCGTTATTAATAAAACACATTTAAAACCTCTTATAATTAATTTTACACGTTAATGAGTTAATGACCTGACTCTATGTCTGTATGAAAAATTCGCAAAAATTGAAAAATCTGTTAAAATTTGTTCTATAAATGATAAAGTTTAAAAATGATACGGTGTTGGTATTATTTATCTTTTACGTTAACGGTTTTCATATTAAGAATAGATAAAGAGAAGCTACGTTTATTAAATAAAAAAAAGGGGTATAGCTTTGTCATGGACACGACAGTATTGTACGTGTATACGTTTATGTTACAAGTTATTTTTTTTTTAATAAAATATTATTATTTACGTCTTAAAATAACCTCAAAATGGTGGCACTTCTTCTACCGCGCGGGATTTTTTACTGTCCTCGCTTATTGTCATTTCTCTGACCCTTTAGCAATCTGGTGGTGTAATTTAATTTTGGATATTAGATATATTATACGATAGATTTGAAACTACAACGAAAAACTTTATCCCCCGATGTTGTTATCATTAGGTTTTCAGATTAGCCATCATAAATGGTAGCTAATTTATAGACGTATTCACGTCAAAAAAGTAACGTATTTGAACTACTTACTAGCTCACCCAGAATTTATTGTAGAATTGATGTTCTTAGTCACGGTAGCAACTTTCAAGTTATAAAATTAAAAATGGTAAAAAAAAAATCTTATCCATTATAATGTCTTCAAAATTATCAACAATAAATTGGCTCGTTTAAAAAATAAGAAAAGTCAACTACAGGAAAAAGTATCTGCCTTTGCACCGTTATATTACGTATAGAAGGTTTTTTTTGCTCTAAATATTACTATTATAAGTATCTAATTATGACTTTTAATTTAATTAAAAAAGGTTAATAAAACGACTACTCTACTTAGGCCACTCTAAAACTGACAAGAGTCTTAAAAACACAGATAATTGTGTAAAAAAGTCACTCAATTAAGATTTACCACTCGATTATAATAAGGAGAAAACTGATGATAAATAATTATGTAAAGAGAAAGACATTATTAAGCTTACTCGGTGACATCTTTTTGCTTGTAGATAAGAGGCTTGTAAAGTGAAGCTTTGCTATAACATACATGTATTAGAAAGCAACGTCTCTCGTATTGTACTTGTATACTGTGTACAGTACGAATATCAAGGAGTGTTTGTCGTAGTGTACAAATGTTTCGTGCACTCCATATTGCTGTGAAGTTGTGGTTACATCGGTTTGTTCGTCTCGTCTTCATTGCCACGTTATGACGCTCTTATAGGTATAAAGTAAATAAATAAAATTATGCATGATGTTAAAAATGATTTATGAATCAAAAATGCAACTCAAATGTAAGAGAATGTTAAAAAATGTTGTGTTATTTTTTTTTAGTTACTGAAATTGAATAAATTTCTGGATTTTTTCGAACTCTACTTTTTTTGTAAAATAAAAAATAAACGTAGTGCGGAAAACTTTTTTCATTGTTTACATAACTTAACTATGTATAGTTTAAAATATAAATGCTTATAAACCAGAAAGACCTACTTTTTTATATGGCGCATGCATACGTTAGTATCACCTTCCAGTTTAAAAACAAAAATACAAATGCACCACCCACCGAAATTTTAAATGTCATTGAACTGGGGACATATTTTTTTATATGTATAAATATTTTACAAAAATATGATTTAATAATCATTCTTATCTAAATAAATAAGATTCTTTACTTAACACTTAAGACAAAAAACTATCTTCCTTCGAATCCGATAAACTATTATATTTCTCAATTTATTCCTAAAAAATCCAGTATTCAGAAAATTTGGTCCAAAAAACAATTTTACCCTCTCACTTGCCTCTTGACTCGAAATAACTCCAGATGGACCTCAAGCACTTTTAAACTCACAAATAGTAGAGAACAGGAAAATGAGAAAATATCATTAATCATCTCATCACTATTTTACACATCACTATTAACATCTTCATACGTCAGACTACACAAATTTAAACGTATTAACTGTAAAACAATATTAATATATTCAAATATAACAAATGTTTTTATTACGAGTTAATCTCTTTACGTGATATGATGCAATGTATTAATTCACAGGTCTTGTGCTACGTGAGTATTGAGCAGTGGTGATACCGAAGCGGAAACCTAATGAAATGCATTACTTGGCCTTGCATATGTTGTTATATGCAATTATATAACAAAACCCCGCTCTCAGTATTGTTTCTTAATTCTTTCGCGTAATTAATATTTTTTAAGAAATCTGATGTTCAGACTATTCGTTATGTGAATGCATGATAGATAATTATCACAATATAGTGAGTCTCTTTGTGTAGATATTTATCACATAATAGTTATAATTGCTATTATTGTTTACAATTATTGTCATTTTAATTAAAATAATGTTTAATTGATAATAATTTGTAGCTAAATGTATAATAGGTTGGTAGATATTATTACAATTAGGTATAAAAAAATGTTTTACAGAACCATTAGTATGCTTATCCATTTTTTCCAACTACTGATAAAATAAAATTTGATATACAGACAGATAAAAACTATAAGTTTGATAATCTTGTAATATCATCATATACAAAACATAAGGCCCAGAAAGGATGGGCAACATCATAAAAATCAGCAACCGTGAAATTTGAAAGTATTAAAGAAAACCCGTGCTTTTCATCCAAAAACTAAGCAAATGTTTTTTTCTAAAGCTTAAACGTCCACTACTTAGTTCATAGTTGTACCTTATTCACCACAAGGTCAATTGTCAACTAATGGAGGTAATTAGCAGTGAAAGCATGCAAATAATTGACGTCATTTTTATTAGTTAATGACTCTATTAATTACTCAAAGTAATTGCTGTAATATCTTTTCCAATTTGCGTTATGAGCTTTAATACCATGTTTAAAAAAAATATACATAATGGCAGCTTTTTTTTGTTATTGGACGGCAAATGAGTCATTTGTCATCATCGCTCATCCGTAATCCAAAAGGTATTCCCGTAATGTTATTAACAACTTCGATTTCATTGACGATTCACCACGATATTTTATATGACACTAGAAATCTTGGCAAACGTTATTCTGCTACATATTTTCTCTTACTTTAGTGAATACCTTAGTTTTCCACATCAGGTACTCTTGACCTTCGAATTTCATGTATCTTTAGTAAACTGTCATCATATCGGACAACTTTTGCTATGGCGGCATTGTAATAACTCTTAGTTCGTCTGTCTCTTAAAACACTTCGACATTAGCAACACCTGCTGGGTATAACTATGGCCCGAAACCATACTCTGTCCCTCTAAAATACCTCACAATTTTTTTATTACGATCGATCTAACTGTCTAGGAGGAGTTCAGTTACAAACACACGTACGTTGTGTTTCTATATATTAAGCCTAAAAGGTTGGGCAGACGTTGCTCTGCAACATAATATGTATTTAATACCTAACTTATAGTGAAATCGATCCCTTAAATTATCGTATTAATCATCTTTAGTAAATAGCCAAAAAAATGTTGCGCACTAAAGTGCATGCGCCTTTATCATTTTTATGACAATTATTTGCCATTCGTTCTTGCTCTAAATAAGAAACAAGTCAATTGGGTTCTTTTCACAAATATCATTGCTTGAATATTAAATATTCTAGCACCTCTCCTAGTTTCTCATCTCATACCGTCACCGTATCTAATATGCCGACAAACCGGCGCGTATAATATTTTTGAAATTGCTTTATATAGCCGAGAAAATTGTTTATTATTTCTTTCTTATATAACGTCCGGAAGTATTTCTATTTTTTGTAAATAATTATTTATTTTTAAAAACTCTAGATGTATGAATAACAAACTCGCCTTGATATTTTAATCAAACTTTCCTCATGATGATTATCTCGATTTTTACCAGGTTTTTAAAAATAGCGTTTAAGTTTATGATACACTGTGCTCGTAGATTATTGAAAAGTAGATAAGTAGATAGTTACCTACTTTTTTGAAAATGAAGGTTTTTGTTAATTTATCAGTAAATAATTTTGTATTGTACGTTTCTGCCTATTATTCCATACACATACTTTAAATACCTATAGTCCTGTTTACATAAGAGTACATTATAATTTATGTCAATAAAGTTACTGATTCTATATAGGTACCTCTAATTTCTCTCATGTTTATCCATTTTACACTTAACATATTATTTCTAATTACTAACCATATTAATAAAGCTTCTATAAACCTCATTACTTTGGCCTAAATCACAAAAAAGTAATTAATTTTTTTTTTCCAAAATTTTTTTACGATTAAATTTTTAACCTGTAACACTATTAATAACTTGTAACAATAACTCAAAACTCAAAACTGACCTTTCGTCTCCAGCAGCCTGTTGATAGTTAAAAGCACTCACTACTCTGTCACACCACACCGACACTCGTGTACGCCAAGCTTTGTGCGCGGCGGCCGGTTCAGACTCTTACTTATAGTTTCAGCTCATGTCACTTTCCCCACCATCTGCATTAACATCTCCCAATTTCACTGCATATTTTCGAAACTGTCTCCCAAGCTCATTGAAGGTTACTTCGAGTTTGTTATCGTAATGTAAACATTATAAGATTGGGTCAGTAGGTTGTCTCAACCTTTATTAAGGACAGGTTTTCGGTACTTACAATTTTTAAGTAGATAAGCGGAAGTTATTTTTATAAGTACACGTAAATGTTAATTTTGATTAGATTTACAAGATGAAGCACTTATCGAACAAAGATTAATTTTCAACCGCTTTCAATAAATCAGCTTAGTATTATCTCTGGATAATTAAATATTAATAACTGCTATTAGTAAGTAGGTATAGTTATTGTTTTCTAATAAGCCTTCAGTTGAGGTTGCTAAATAACAGTCGCTAAGCTATATCGGAAGCACCTTAACGTTACTTAAATCTGATAATTGGATTTTCCACTAAACCCTCAAATACTGAAGTAACATGGTGAGCATAGTCTACACCTATTTAGAAGAGAACAAGATTTCTGAGGTAACAAAGTGTTAAAATGAAACCAATTAAATTACATCCTGAGACCAAACTTCTGCAATAAAATTTGTAATATTTTAGTACGACTGTACTGATAAATTTACTGGAAAAAGACGCAAAAATTTGTAACTCTTAATAAAATATTATTCTAGTACTTAATATTATTATAATTAATGTGAAAGAATAAGAGGATTTTTGGTTGTTTGTCTTTCCTTCACGAGTTTACCGCCGAATTCAGGTGAAACTTTGCAGACATTATAAATTATAATAATAGGACAGGCTCTGGGATTATTTGAATATTTACACGTCTGCGATAAAAATAGTAATCAAAGGGTTAAGCGAACTAATTAAACTTTACTCTTAGACAGATTATAGCCTGAAAAAATAATTCTAGAGATAAACTATTTTATAAAACAAATTTTGCGCAAACAAAGCCGCGTGTTGTAACTAGTTTTATAATAAAATTATTCATATTTCCTATTGTTACATGCTCAATAATTATAATCGTTTATGTAATACGTACACGAATTATTTTGTTTGTTAAAAAACTCCCAGACCATTAATTCCGCCTAAGTTAATTTATATTTTAGGGTTAAGTTACATTAACACTACTAATTACCTACTGCGCCCAGAGGTAAGTTCATGTTTAATAAGATTAATCTGAGTAGTCGGACTATAAACTATTTACATACAGTTAACGCGTTATTCATTTAATGTCGCTTTGTAGTGAATTAAGTACAACGCGACAAATAAATATAACATTGCGTTTAACGACCGACACTTTCTTGATGGACATAGAAAGTTACGTTCAATTTAGTATAATGAATGTGGTATACATGTAGAATATGTATATAGAAGCACCAATAGCTTAGTGGTTTGGACGTTAGTTCCTCGAAAGGGAGGTCCTGAATTCGAACACCAACATGCACCTCTAATTAAAAAAAATGTGTAAATCATTTGGTAAAAGTGACACTTTCAAAAATTTTGGCATCTATTCAATAAGACGAATGTAAAGGCACGTGCACAAACACTAACGTCATCTATTATGACAATTTGAAACAATATACTCATTCCATTTCAAATTTATTTTATTAATAGTTGTCGCTGTATCAAAACAGTATTCAACACTTGACAAAATAGTACTACTAACATGATAATAGATGTCGCTACAAAGAATCTCCTGTGATGCCTTTCGAAATGGTGCTAGAATCCTCCATAAATTCTCATAAGTTGGTGTGTGATGTGAAGTCTGCCAATCCGTAATTGGCCAGCGTGGCAGACTACAACTAGTAATGCTCACACTGTGAGAGTGGACTTCAGTTAAAGTGCCATCTAGTGACAAACCTACGTACCTACTAAAGTAAATTAACAAGATAATAAAAAATAATTGATCATGAATTGCAATAATTAATGCTGTTATAACTAAATAATATAATAACTTTTAAAATCATATAACCTGAGACGTTAGTTTATTTAGGTTTGCATGGCGGATTTATATAATGAATTTCGCTAAAAGGAAAAATGAAGAAATTAACTTACATTTCAATAGTTAGTTACAAATCTATACGTAGATAGTTGTTGCTATGTGGCTGTCATTTAGTATTTGTTAATGGTATAATAATTTACCTTTTCAAACAATGTTTTATTTACTTTTAAGGTATGATTGAAGTTTGGATAGCGACATTTTGAAGGTTTCGGTCATCAACTGAAAACGTATAAGCCCCACATATTGTTCCATTATGTGTAATGTAAACTTTCCTTAGGAGCTTTTGTACTTTGTAAGCTTTTAACAAATTCTTTTTAGGGTTTCTTATACATAGGCCG
>LGAG01002815.1:523075-541108 GCA_001278395.1 Lerema accius
GTGATGTCTTTACCCTGGGATTCCATTTGACTCTACGTTTTGGGACACCATGTATATTAATAAGCCACTCAAAAGTATGCCCAAAATAGACAAACAACAGTACCTACACGACCAAACTATTAGTGCGAATCGCCTATGGAATTAAACTGAAAACCAAGATTATTATCATGTTAATAACACTGTTATTAATAGATACCTTTTACAAAAAACTTGTTGTAAATTAAACAATGTTAACGCGTGTGAAAAATTAACAACACGACGTAAATAGAAGAGGTTTATTTTATTGTTATGGTACACGTGGTTAGTATTGGACCATTAGAGTTAGGAACTCTCAATTAATCATGTGAGGCTCGAAAGGGGGTCCATAAAAATCATGAAAGGGAACTGATTATCCTACTAATATTATAAATGTGAAAGTTTGTAAAGATGTTTGGATATTTGGATATTTGGATGTTTGGATGTTTGTCCCTCCTTCACGGTCTAACCGTTAAACGGATTAAGCTGAAACTTGGTACACAGATAGGTTGCATCCAGGAATAGGACATAGGATACATTTTATCCCGATTATAGGTTCCCTTGGGAAGAAATCAATATTTTGTTTATCGACTTTTCCGCGGGCGGAGCCGCGGGCATCGTCTAGTATCTAATAAAACAAAGCTTTAATAACGCCCCTAGTTCAGAATTCTTTATGTATTTCATTCTTTGTTCTGTCAATGCAGCCGTTTTTACGTGATGCTCTTTCAAACACACAGACGAAAAAATAGCAAACTTTCAATTTTATTATGTTAATCATTATAACGGAATGAATAAAATTATTTTTGTAACGTAATTTAATGTAACTGTGTCGGTACATCGTTATATCCATTTGTTAAGAGCAATAATCATATTACTCACTTTGTAATATCTACATACAATTGTGTTCTATAATAACTTGCTGTCAGAAATTACTTCAAAGCGCCTACTAATTTATTCATGGCAAGACTACGTAAGTAATTGTTGCTATATGAATATGTCTGTAGTTAGATTACTACTAAAATATACACATTTGTCCTAATAATAATGAATCTTTCGATATTTGAACAAGTAAATTTTTGAATAAATAACAAACGCAATGAAATTAAACAAATAAGAAATTGCAATTTGCAACGTAATTTTGGAAAAAAATATTTTGTGGTTATTATCTTTAGTAAAGCAATTTAGAACAAGGTATTGTAACATTTTCATCACATGTTTTGTTTATATCCAATGTTGTAAGTATTTCCATTTATTAATTAGGTACATAATTTACTTTATTGTATTAACTTCCAATATAATATCTGTGGCTTCTTAGTTGTTTGGTTTGCAGACATGGAATCACGGTCAATCTTATCACACTTTAATATGAAAACATAATAATTATGTCAGTGCTTACCAAAAGGTGCGCCGCGGCACCGTGGTGCGTCGTAGAAAGTAAAAAGGCGCGCCATGAGGGATTAAAATCGAAACCTTAACTTAAGAATTGATGGATATAAATTAAATTATAGAAAATCCTCAACGCTGTATAGGATGTTAGGACATCAAAACAGGTTACTAAACTTTATAAGTACTAGGGTCTAAAAAACAAACGCTAACACACTCATACCCCCGAACTAGGATACGATGTGTCGCGGGTGGCATGAACAACACAAATAACACAACACTAACACCCATAACCCGAGAACAAACATTTATCTGTCACATAAATATCTGCCCCGGTCGGGAATTGAACCCGGGATAACTCGCTTCGCAGACTGGGTCACTACCAATTAGGCCACGGGGTCGTCAAAAAGAATCCATGTTATGCTAGCCATGTCGATCCCTTCCCTAAATGATTATACTGTATAAGTAGGTACATGTACTCTTGTATTAAGACCCCATTCAGGTCAAGAGATAAGGTCGAAGTGATATTTTAGGCAAAGTTTATTTTTACTTTTACTTGCAAAGGCCTGCGTGAGTGTAGCATGTAGACAGTGAGAGGTACTCAATATGTACTCGGTCTATTAACAATGAACAACGTTACTTTGTAGTGAGAGTTGTCAAAAGCCATGGTTGTAACCTACAAATCAAGATTCACTAGAACAATTTTTGCTTTATGGCGTAGGTGCAAGTTTATGTTTAAAGAAATAAACTAATATTACATGACCTATAACCTTTTATTTATATTAGAAGAGGATTGCTTTCTTAAGCTATACTATTTTATAGGTTACTCATTTACATAACTCATTTTATAGCATGTTATTATACATTTAATAACTAATTTTTATTTATTTTTTTTATTAATTTTATAAATATTTGTGTACTATAATTATTTCATCGATTTGAGAAAATGGAGTCAGCAACTACGACAAAAATTGGAAGTCGAAATTTTTGGGGGCGAGAAATAGATTAGTCATTATTATTGGAAAAAAACTTGCAGTGTTCCATTTACTTTAATAATTTAGCTGGCCCCTTGAAACGTGGCTATCATCACATCAGCACCATCTGCTGGGTAGAGCTGTATTTCTAAACCATACTAGGCCCCTCTAAAATACCTAAAACATCAATGCAATCAATATCAATTTTAATCATCAATATTGTAGGTGTTCTATACGTTTTGGAGGAGTTTAGCAAAAAATACACATACCTACGCTGTGTTTTATACACACGCCTATTTTTATATAACCTAAATGATTTATTTCATATTTACGTAAGCACTCACTTCAATATCGTTACTCAAAGGAAAACTCGCAATACCTTTATCTCTCGTATGCCGGGAACAAATATTAACTGAGTACTACATACAGTTCTCATAAACGAAAACCGAACGCAGAAGGAATGTTTACATTTTTGAATAAATATTTCATCGACAACTTCTATCGAAATGGCCTTGAGCGCGGTGTGCTACTATTTTTACCCAACAGTGCCATTAGTATTGTTTTTCGAGCCTATAATGTATCTACCCACCACACAAAAATTGTCTATCAAGATTCTTTTGTAATTACTTACCTTAATAAGCTAGTTTCTTTAGATACCTATTACTCCTATTAGTTGTTTAAGCGCAATAACATCTTTTAATAATATTGCTCATATAAAAATACAAGGCGTTTATAACAAAATAGAGGAACGTCCAGTTTCAAAGCGCCTACGAGTTTATTTTTAAGAGGAAATACGATCAATTGCAGCGTTTGTAATCCGTCGGCTCGCATCGATCTCAGGCGATGAACTGTAAGCAACTGTAAACGCGGTCAGAAAGTGGATGAGTGGTGCGGCAATAAAATGCTTGAGCGTTTCCATACCCCAGAGGATACGTTCAGCGGTCGGTTTCCGTTGTTATTATAAAGCGACAATCATTAAACAATGTCGGAGATCTTCTGCGTGATAAAAAAATTGGCATTTAGTCTGGCATTCACCCTTTCGCTAATTCGCACTGGAGCAGCGTGGCTGAGTATGCTCTAAGCTTCCTCAATGATGAGAAGAGACACGTGCTCAGTAGTGGGCAGTTAATAGGCTCCCCACTCACCAGGACAGGGTAGGGCTAGGCTCGCTACACTCTCTCCATACTACAGTAAGTTATAATTTATGGGTTCTATACTACAGTATATAATTTGGTACCTCCTAATGTAAATCATTGGGTTATTGCGAGCAGATATGGTTGTTGTATATAGTTGACAAAATAATCATTTATTTCTTTGCTTACATATGTATTTCTAATACAAACTTTTTAGGTCTCAACCCTAATACTTTTATTTACATAATACAGGTCGAACGTAGTACTTTCAGGCAGTTCTGAGAAATACGACAGGTTTGAAATAAGAAAAGTTATTTTCAAGACAATCTTACCAACAAACTAAACTAATATCACCAAATAAAATAAACTCAGATAAATTATTTTTATTTAAGTTTGGAATGTAAAGGTCGATAACCCCTCCTGCTGTTCGTTATGTAAGCTACTAGTTACTCCGAAAATATAAATGATTTGAATATGAATTTGCTGAAGAATAGACGAAACCATTATCGCTGTTTGGATGTTACTTGGCTCTGTGTTGCCTAATTTAAACACTGTGCTAAACAAATGCTCACTATTCATCCACGGTAGTAGGATTAATAAAAAATATTCCTACCAATCCAAATATAAATGACAAAAAACCCATACCATTCCCACTAAAGATTTTATCAGTCACATCATAATCATAGATTTTATCAACGCGCTGCACAGAAACATACCTATAAATGACGCATTTTAAACTAGGTTAAACTATTTCGGATGATCTGAATATCTAAAGTGTTTATTTTTAAATAGAACGTGCAAAAAATGTATGCCAGTAATAACATGAGACATTTTTCGCGTGGTTTCAATATTATTGTTTTGGGTCGTCGATGCCGCGAAGAAAATGGTCGGAATAAAGTACGATGCGACGTTAGCGACGCAATTATAGAAGTTTTACTAGCGCCGAATGGTGGTTCGGGGCGAGGTGGACTGATGTCATTCGGGCAGTGTGCCGTTTCGGCGAATCATAAAATTATAGTGTACGAATAATTCAGAAAATTATAGTACGAGTAACCTAAAGTGGTCGCTTCGAAAAATACATCATTACAGTGTACAAGAAATCTACAACACACATACTAACGAATAGGTTCAAAGATTGGCTTTTGGCTGACTGCGTAAGGGGTGTAATGTTTATCACACGTATGTATGTACGAGTATGTATGTATGTCCATTCTTTGGCACCCTGTACAACAAACGGCTTGACGGACTTCAACTTGTGTGGTGTCATTAGATTCGTCTCCAATATGTCAATAACATTGGCTTTATTTTTTTTAGTATGGCGGCCCCTAAAAAATATGTTTAGCAGTCGATTTTTTTTCCGTATATTATTACCTACGAGTGTGAAACTACCTTTATTCATCAGGCACTCAAATTTATAAACGCCCAAATTAACTAAGGGTTCGTATTTGTACAATAAGGATAAAATGTTTATCCCATGTCCTTTCACTAAACTTAAACTAGCCATTCGCTAAATTTGTTAGAACTAAATTGGTAAACCTGATTAAGAAGAATTGGTAACCAGGTAAGGCCTGAAAATGTGTAGTAACCATGGCACACACGACAGGAAAAGGCACAGACGACTAGCGTGAAGCTACAAGTGTGTACCATTATTCGATTTTATTAGTACAGTGTAAAAATCTTTAGCAATTATACCAACCTGGCTATGCCGAATTGAGACCAGCCCTAAAATGCGTGGGTGTCTAGTCTCTATGCCGCCGTCGCGATGACGCATCGCTTCCACACATCAATATGGTGACACACTGCAATGTACGAGTATGACTTATATTTTAATTATAATAATTCTTCTCCACGGATTGGCAGTTTATAGAATAATCAGATAAGACCCGACTGTGGAAGTAAGGGAATGTTTTTGGAGTATGTACGTATGTCCATTTTTTTGGCACGCTCTAGAGGCTGAATAGCTTGACAGAATTTAACATGTGATGACATTGGATTCGTCTCGATCGAAAGTGGCATGGGATATATTTTCAATACCTCCTCTAATTCCAGCAATAGTATGTTATGTTTTGTTTTCTATTAATTAATTCTAGTCTTATCTTATTCAAATCTTTAAATCAGTAGGTCATAAAATAAATTAATTAAATAGTCATAGGTCCTATTAAGGTAGCATATAACCTGAAATACTTGTAGGTCCAAAGATCGCGAGGAGCGTTCCGTGGAGAGGGTTTTAATAAAGGATACAAATCTACTTAACCTGATCAAGTATCTTCGAAGTTTCTTCTCGAAAGGTACTTCGATTACGACTGAAGCTGCCCTGCTTGGATTAACATCATTGAAATTGAAATAGTTATTTAGTTATTAATTCAGTAACTTTTTCACTGGTAGTTTTCCGTGAGGCTTGCGTCTGTACTGTTGCCACACTTGTGCTCCTAGGGGCTAGAGGTTTTACTAATCGTAGGGATCGCTAAGAGGCGGCAAACAGAAAGAAAGAAAAAAAACAGTCGTTTTGAAATATATTATATTGAGGGTGACCTTAATCAATCAAGTTGTTTACAAGTTAAGTAAATAGTCAATAACGTACCATTTCTTATATTGAAGAAGAATATCACGCCATCTTACCGTTCTACCAGCCTTGTAGGAAGGAACTGTTTTCGGTAAGTAACTCCTGTAAGTAAGAGGACAATGAAGTGGCATAAATAATTTATTAAAATGAGGTAACTAGTTTGTTTACGATAAAATGTAATACATATTCCAATTCATTATTTTAATGTAGTTTCGTTTTTGTTTGTACAGTCGCGGACAGTGCAAATATGTTTGGATAAAGATTACGTAAAACCAACAGAAAGTCATGGTGTTTTGTCTGATAACATGGTATCAACCAAGTAAATGAAAAGAACACATACCTTATTGGATAGTTGTACAATGTA
This sequence comes from Lerema accius, assembly GCA_001278395.1. NCBI lineage: Eukaryota > Metazoa > Arthropoda > Insecta > Lepidoptera > Hesperiidae > Lerema > Lerema accius. Next base: position 529,508 of record LGAG01002815.1, read on the forward strand.
ACTGAAACGAAATGGCAAGAAAATAAACCTTCTGTTTCTGTGAATTAAGTTCAATATTAATCCAAATGTTTTATTTTTTTGCCCTTTTCTTTTTTGGTCGGCAACGTATCAGGTTTGGTTTATCGGTGTCCTTGGGAAACGCTAAATAATTACTAGCACCTTTGCGTTTAATTTATAAAAATAAATTAAAATTATTTTAATTGCGTATCTAAGTATAGAAAAAGGAAAAAATACAATCTCGTAAGGATTTTTATATTCACACATTGTATAAATAGACTACAGAACTAATAGAAAACCAAACCAAACTGCTAAGAGAGGTAGGTACTAATTCTTCATCATCATAAGGCTTAAAACTAATGTAAGTATACTACATGAAAACCAGATTTATAAGAATAGAAAAACCGTAACAGGATGCCTGGTAGATTATGAAGCATCGTGTTCAAAACAACATTATTACAGAAATTAAATATACCATAATGAAAAATTAAGTAATACGAATTTCTTACAGAACATTGTGACTTTATTTAATAAACATTTATTTAATATAAAAATTCCTTAAGCGTCGCGTATTTGCTTGCGCATGGCGATACCTCGCTACACGGTATACTACTACATTATAGACTGTTCCTATCTGTCTATAGCTGATGTTTCACATCAAAAATTTAAATCAAATTCCACCAGAGAAATGTCGTACCACATATCACATACTTAGGTACCTTGTCTATTCAATAACTACAAACGCCTAAGCAAAGAATCCGTGAATTCCGTAGGCAGTACCCACAGTATGTCGAAAGACTTGTGTAGGCAACAGTAGCGATGGTGTTTGACCCCATCCCATGAGGCGAACAGCTCGAATGTTGACGGTCGCGTCCACATGCTAGTCGGCTAGTACACCATAGCTCGCCGCGCGCGCTGCCGCTTTCCGCCAAGCGTACCCATGACTATTAACAGTAACTCTCTAGTTTTCCGTAAATGTCAAATTTCATGGTCCCGCGACACAAGGTCTCAAGAATAATATTGTGTAAAATATTTAGCAACGCAACGGTTGTCGCCGCCACGCTGAATTTCACGCCAATCCTATAGGTACTTATTTCGTTTGTGTACGCGGACTAGCTCGTTACTTCGTAAATCGATCGTAACCTATTTATCATATTTGAATATTTATTTGTACAAGTTGGAGATGATTAAATTACTTTTTATGTTAGTGTATGGCTTTTAACTAATGTGACGGGCATTTTGTGTTTTGGTTATTTTAAAATGTGATTTTCGAAGTTTAAATAAGGAAGTTTTCAGTTGATTTTCAGTTGTTACTTTGAGGTTAACGGACATTTGTATGTGTACTTTGTGTATTTATGTTATAAAAGTAATTTTGATGTAAATTACACTAAATTGGGTAAGTCAAAAAATAAAATACTACCTAAGTAATTAGTGAAACGTATTCTAAAATCGATTGAAGCATGAACGATTATATTTTCAATAAAAATATACAAAAATCAATTTAGTAATATTAGTTCTACATCATATTCATAATTATAACCAATTAACCATTCTACAATTACAGATAATTTAATATATTGTAATACAAGTAAAGAAAATAATTTTCCGCTATGAAATACAATGAAAGTATAGGAAAAAAACGACATAAAATGATACCCTATTTCCCGTTACGGCCTTGAATATTGTGACACAACTACAAGCTAGGCAGTGATATCATCTTAGTTAACTGAGTACGCAATATTATTATATAGCCGTCTACAGATGTGAACAACTGAATGACATTATGGTAATAAATAAGTTTGAAGCAATTTCAAACTATTATTTGAAAACAAAAACAGATATCTATCATCTATTATTATATTTATGGTAAGGAGGTATTTGTGAGTCGTTTTATAAAAGATAACCTTAAAAATTCATTTGATTTTTTAAATTATTTCGAGGGTATAGATTCTACGATTATTGTTTATGTACACGAAGTTTGACAAGCAAAAAGCTTTTAATAAGATTAACTTCCTTTTAGAGTACCTATTCCCGGCGAGTTTTGAAGGCTCAGCCTAAAGGAAAATGTGAAGAAAAAAACTTTTAAGCGAGCTCTCTTCGAAATTTAAGGATGCGGTCACCTAAAGAAACCCTATTTGGGGTTCGGACCTTGGCTAGGTCATCACCGTGTGATGGAAATCGGCCCAGAGAGTTATGACATGGGGTTATTAAAAAAATAAACAAACTTCTCCGTCAGGGCTGAAGTAACATTGCACCTACTTTTATGTTCCTCGTGTGAAGCCACAGTGATATTTACTATTGGTCATGACTTCTGCTTCTTGCACCAACCCTAACGTTGCATTAGGTACTAGAACCCAACTAAAAGATAATATATTGTGTGTTATATTATGGGGCTTAAGCAAAGTGAGAGAGGTCGTCATACAATTCCGTATTCGTTTTCTTAATAACCTCATACTACAGAAGAATTCTAAATGAAAGATGCGCTAAATTATTTGTAATGTTATAGATTTCATACAGCAATAAAAGCCGACAGCGTCTAGGCGTCTAGACATTACGTCAATACAGTAGGGCTATCACATGGAAAAATATAGAAGATAATTATCTAACAGTCTTAGTAATAAGTATCTCTATACAGAAAGTCTGAATTTTCGCTCGAACTAGCTTATGCTAGGAATAATTTATTCAAAGAGTAGGTTAGACTTTACTTCCTGCTTAGCCTAAACATATTAACGTCCCACTACTGGTACCCCTTATTGGGAAGGCCTAGATCTAGAATATTCTGCCTGTTTCTCTAGTGCATATTAGCGAAGTTTTTCAAATACCATTGGGAAAAATCATGGTTTACTTATTGGATGTTTATAAAATGGTCGCAAATAAAAACAACATACTTTTAATTCTCTGTAGTTAATACGGAATCCAGTATTGCCTTGTCAATCTCTCGGTCCTCAGTCTAGCTCTGAAGCCCGTAGGATCCTGAAAATTGAATTTGTTATTGATGTTATTAACATTCCTCATTCACAAAAAGTGCCCAGGTTCTTGGGAAAACACACGGACATTCCCCGGACAAATCTTAAACTAGCACAAATCCGGGGAAATTTTCACGGATAGCAGTCCTTTGTCTATGAAGATATTCCATAAAGTTCAATTGTTATCATTGTCGTGTTTCAAATGAAGAACTAATGTTTCGATTGGCAATTAAGTGATCGCCGATTTGATGTAACAATACCTAGAATTAAAAAAAAACTTACTTAGTTTCCAGTCAACACTCATCTTATCAAACGCAAACGGCTTCATTAGGCCATGCCTTAATTGTGATGATAATATTATCACGGTGAAATTAAACAAAGATTTTCCAGATAACATTCGTAAACAAACGAAGGCTCTATCAGTTTTAGTTAAATAGTTACTCTGTATCTCGGCTTAGTTTATTGTATTGTAGAATGAAGACAATATTTTTATGCTTCATCATTCCTTAATGTACCTAGGCCATAATCAAGTAATTAAGTAATCATTTTTGATTTATAAATTTTATTATCTTCTTATAAAATCATTAAGAACGTAAAATTTGTCATTCTCAGTTTATTTATGTGTAGGTACTTTGTGCATAAGGTCTATTATTCTATCGTTTGTTGACTTTTCGGTAATATGAAATACTGGCCAGTGTTAAAAAGAAATAAAGCGTAAAAAAAGAAAAACAGAATTGGCGGGAAGAACATTAGCAATGACAATGCAGTAACTATGGGCGATATAATGTTGTATTGTTTAGTTGAATTCAGGGAAATTATTATATCTAAATAGATGTTTATAAATTATGTATAAACAACTGACACATACCTATAGGCATTGTAATCTAGATTAAGATAACATTAATTACATGTGTAGTGTAATAAAAATAAGCAATTATTTCGCAAAAATCCCAGCTGTAATCCATCGTCATTCTGATATTCCAATTTTTTTTTTATCCCATAGCTTCACCTAGGATTCTCTATGGTATAGAAACCATAGACAACACAAACAACCAAGTACACTTTTTATTAGTGTTGACCAATTCGACAAAAAGAGATAGGCCGTACCGCATCACCAACCACAGATAATATAACCGAACAAGGTTGAATATCATAAAAACTGGCTTAAGTACAGCCATAGTGGAACAGTCAAATAGAACTGACCGTTAGTTCGTCACGTTTACCGTAAAGGGCATTCTAATTTTGACCTTGAAATAGGTAAGGTCAACAGTGAAGAAATTTGAACTTTGTTACAGTTAATTTTCGGTTTGTTTTTATTTCTCATGGAGTATCAATGTGTCGTTTAATGGGACATCTTGATGTTTTATTCAAATTCCCTTCTAGCTGTAAAGTGAAGAGGTATTAGTACTATATTTTTTTTCTTTAACGTTTAACCGCTTTACTTCAAAATCAATACTATTCTAATTCGTAACTTACTCGTATGTCGAGTTTTCACACGCATCGACTCGGATCGAATGCAATTTCTCATGCTAAAGATCAACACTGATTGCTTGGCGACACACAAGCTACACGTATGTATGTTTGTCACTAAACTTCATATGGCTGGACTATTTTAATAACTATTTCTTGGTGTATTTAAGAGGGACCTAGTGTGGTTTAGAACAGGTTAGATCCGGTAGTTGGAACTGTTGTCAAAATACTTTAAGGAACCGTATACGTTATTGCAACATCATCATAGTAAAACTTATCTAATATAATGCGTATTTACTACAAGTATATATATATATATATACTTGCAGGAAAATTTAAGTTAAGTTTTCCTATCTTGATGAGGAAAAGTAAGAGTTTACCCAAAAAAAAATATATATAAATATATATATATATAAGAGATGCAATATATTGCAGAACAACGTCTGCCTGTCCTTCAGTACTTCCATAAAATTATAATCAGCCACTTGTAAATAAATACCAGGTACACTTACGATTATCTGTAATTGTATTGTAAATAGAAAATCGAACCGTTTCAAATGCTTTACATACTGTTAAATTTTATTCACTTTATTCGATTACAAGGAAATATTTTATCTACGATTATATCTGTCTATTGCATACGATGACCACCTGAATCAACATAATATTATCATACATAATATTGTTAAGATTATTGTATGTTATTATTGTTTACTTCAGATTATCCTTTTCGTATGAATTTTTAAACCAAGACAAACAAATAACAGTTTTCGGAAATTTTAATGCAGGCTTTGTTAATAATAGGAGCCAAAACTTTTTAATTATTGTCTGTCTGTCTGGCATTCTATTTGGGTATTACACGAAAACCGTTTGGGATTTAGATAACACTTTGTATGTCTTTAGCTAATATGACATGATATTTTATCCCGCTATACAGTTTGGTTCCCGCGGGATAAAAAGTTTAGGTTAGCATGGAAACTAAAACTACTGGACGAACTTAGATGAAACTTTGGATGTTCGTAGCCTGACCTGATGAAAAATGTTTTTTATCCCAGAACTATAGGTAAACTATAATATTTTTGGGATAACAGATAAAAAAGTGTACTGAAGCAAAGCGACGCGAGGTACTAATACCTATTACAAATATTACACCGTATAAAACAGACAGACAGTTATTTTCACATTTGTAATATTAGTCGATTAACAACGCCCAACTTCTTGCTAAGTAGACCTCGAATATCGTATTAGTCATGTACAGGTGTGTTGTTATCTAAAATATTGGTAAGATAAATTTCAAGTTTACGACTACGTATGACTAACTATCATGTAACATGTATCATCGTCTATCATGATGTGTATTACCTATATTATCCATGTATCATCAGTAGCATGAGTTTATTTTTTTTATACTAATCAATGTGTATCTTCGCGTAAAATCAAGAAAAGGTAGTTGATTCGTAAAAAAATTTTCGTTCAGATAAATAAATCTTTATTAAAAAAAATTGATTTTGAGGTTTATCCCTCGACTAGGAGGGTACTGTTTTAAAAAATTTTCCTCTTTAGTTTTCAATAATCTAAAACGAAATCTCCGACTACTTAATATATTTTAGTAGGGTATACTTACTAATTAATAAATAGCCTTTGTCACTTCCACGATGAAGACGACCCCGTAGCCTAGTTGGTAGTGACTGCCTGCGAAGCGAGGGGTCCTGGGTTCGATTCCCGGCCGGTGCAGATATTTATGTGAGAGATAAATGTTTGTTCTTGGGTGACGGGTGTTAGTGAGGTGTTATTTGTGTTGTCCATGTCACCCGCGACACAGGGATCCTACTGCGGGGTATGAGTGTGTTACCGTTTATAATTATATCGATTATTTTAAGCTTTAAATCCATCAAGCCGATAGCTGTAGAGCGTGCCAAAGAAACGGACATACATACATACATTAAAAAAACATTACGCTTCTTCTGACGCAGTCGGTTAAAAAATAGGAAACGATTACGTATGTGTAATATCTTACAGTAATATAAAATGACAAATACAAAATTATCATTTGCGGAGATAAAAATTACGTTCAAAATGTTCTAACACTCACATTTCTATTTTGTTACAGAATGGCGCCCGCGCAGAAAAACATCGAAATAATAAACGAAACGGATCTTAAAATTGGACTTTTGAATAATTTCGGATTACGAAAAACAAAACAATGTGAGAATAACAATACAGTGTTGGAAAAAAGTGAAAATGGTGAAGTTAATAAAGTGCAAAGTGATTTTGACTTTGATATAAGTGTTTATGAAGATATTGACTTTAAGCCGCAAATAAGATGGCCCGACCTCATAGTACAAGTGTCTTTACATACAGTTACAGTTATCGGACTTTTTCTTATTGTGACAAACCAAGTGAAATTTCTAACGACGTTGTTCGGTAAGTTTTAACACATTTTTTATGATAAAATAGGTTTACCATTATATTAAATACCAGTGGACCCGCCCTCGCTTCGCTTCGGTATATATTTTAGTTGTTTGGATGATTATTTACACCTTGGGTTCGAAAAACCCAAATATCTTACGAACCCCTATTTTTTCTAAAACAAAATATAGTCTATGTTTCTCATAGATAATGCAGTTTTCTAATGGTGAAAGAATTTTTAAAATCGGTTTAGCAGTGTTTAAGTTTATACATTACAAACAAACAAAAATGCAAATGTTTCCTCTTTATAATATTAGTGTAGATTACAGTATTTTTTAACTTGTCCTATTTAGGATGTAGTTTTACGGAAATCACATATTTTCGTATTATTCACAATTTTCCAGTAATGTTGAAGTGATTTCATCACTTCAATATCACGTATGATTAAATATTAACAAAAACTGCTTTGGAAATTAAAGTTTTTATTTTACAATAAGACAAGTTAAAAAGCGGACTATAAGTAGTTGTAAGTACAGTCATCAACGTCCAACCTTAATTAAAAAGTAATTACCTCACTTATACAACTTAATGAAAGACATCTTTTAACAGCTTAATTAATTAAAATCTCATAATACCCAGATAGTTTAAATTTACGCTCGAATTAGCTAATCCTATGATAAACGCAAGCATAATTTACATTGATAATATGTAACTAGCAATCGCCCACGGCTCCGCCCGGGTTTTGCAGTTTTTGCAATGTCTTTTATTGCTGCTCCTCTCCTATTCATCTTAGCGTAATGTTATATAGCCTATAGTCTTCCTCGATAAATGAACTATCTTACACTAAGGGCCGATTTCACCAACAAGGAATAAGACTTATACCAAGGATAAATCTGTATTTGTAATAGTAAATAACAGACTTATCCTTGGTATAAGACTTATTCTTTGTTGCTGAAATCGGCCCTAAGAGATTTTTTCAAATCGGTCCAGTAGTTCCTGAGATTAGCGCGTTCAAACAAACTATTTAGCTTTATATTATTAGTATAGATTCTAGGTTAGACAAACATTAATAAGTCCACGTGCATGGTCCGATAAGTACCTTTAACTGATTTAATTAATTAATTAATTCGTATTACGTAATTGTAACGTTTGTAATTTTCTCCTCAAATATTACAAGATAAAATCCAATTTCAACATTGACTTCGCTATCCGGGCATTACTATACCAAGGATAGTTACTAGCTGCATTTATAGGTACTTCGGATAACTCCTATACGTTTCAGGACATAGTAAAGGTAAACCGTTATTGTAAAACCAACAATAACAAAATCCTAATAAATTATGTTGACGTTAATTGTACATAATTGTGGGCTCAGACCGAAAAATATTATAATAGACTCAGTGTTCAGAACAAAAAAGTGAAGTCAATTTTTTTCTTTTTTTTTCGATCTGACATTGTCACCGAGCACCGTCTGCCGAGAAATGTACCGGGAAACGTTATCAATTGTTATAATGTTTTTCCCTACTACGCTTCTTTATTCCGAAGACTGCGTCTATAATATATTTTTTGGTCTGCGGTTGTAGGTTAAGAATGAAAGGGAATGTGCAAAAAAAACTTTTCCTGTGGCTATTTCCTTTAGGTTTTTTCCTGCCAACACTAGCTTGAATATATACACGTGAATATTATATGAAATATATACACATGCATATAAGAAAGTACCTAATTTTTTTTCATTATACCCTCAATTTTAAGCAGTCTGTTTTTTTCAATAATGATTACTAATTGACTAACAGTGTAAACTAGACTTAAATATTAGTTTAAGCATACTAGGCACTATTGACTATTTTGAGGCTGACAACTTAGCACGTAGTCGCGACTAACATTTTTTTCCTACCCAATAGATCAAAGAATGATATTTTTACCAAGAACAGTAGCTTTATGACGTAACACCAAGCTGATCAAACATTAAAATAAGCCATTAAATCACATGATGCCATAAGCAAACAGGTGTTAGGGATGCGTATTTCGATACGATATATCGTAATATCGATACTGTTTTATGCGATATATCGATATTCTAAAAATCAGCGGCCGTGCCTCGTAAGCAAATCTTAAAAGCCATTCCTTTTCACTTATTTTTGGCCGACTGCGCTAGAGAGAGGGTGATGGTTTTCAAGAGTATGTATGTATGTCAATTTCTTTGAACACAAGTTTGACAGATTTGTGCAGATGAGGTATTGTGGAAGTACAAGTGAAGTAATAATTTTTTTTATGTGACGCCCCCTCCCACATAAAATATTAAAACATTAAAAGACTCTGATATCATTATACCGATCATCGGATCGATATATCGATACGAAGACTTAGATACTGCTACGATGCGATATATCGATACGAAGACTTAGATACTGCTACGATGCGATATATCGATATCATACTCTTTCTTGGGCATCCCTATTAGGTGTCGGTAAATTGACTAGTCAAAGACAGAAGGAGGCTATAAACATTTATGTATGTGCTTACATTTTAGTACATGTAACGTCATCCATAGCATTATACAACACATATAACTCTTCTATATAATATCAACTGATCTGTCAGACGTTGTTTTACAGAATTCTACTTAGTATACCTACATTATCTATACTAATAGTATAAAGAGGAAACATTTGTATTTTTGTTGTTTGTGATGGATAAACTCAAAAACTACTAAATCGAATTAAAAAAATCTTTCACCGTTAGAAAGCTACGTTAGCTATGAATAACATAGGCTATATTTTATTTTAGAAAAAATAGGGGTCCGTAAGATGTTTGGGTTTTTTTGGGCGAAACCGCGGGCGACCGCTAGTATAGTATAATAAATAGGTTTGTTCGTCCGTCGGAGGCGATAGACATCTGCGCTACTTACTAACTCCAATTCTAGCCCTAAACCATTATCAGTTTTCTCAAAAATACATCATTTTTTTTACTAAAATCAATCCGGCTTATTAGGGGGCGTTCTGTAACAAACACGTAACACAAACTATTTTGTGCACATACGCTGTATTTTTATATATCTATATCAATAATATAAAGCTGAAGAGTTTTGTTTGTTTGAACACGCTAATTTCAGGAACTACTAGACCGATTCGAAAACTTTTTTTAGTGTAATATAGTCCATTTATCGAAGAAGGCTATAGGCTACATAAAATCACGCTAAGATAAATAGGAGAGGAGCAACAATATACCTATTGCGATACCTATTTCCAAAACGGGAAATTACGCGGGCGGAGTTACGGGCGATTGCTGGTATTAAGATAAAGTTAATAAATCATACTTTTAACCATTCTAAACGTCTGTAATCATACCAATTGTTGTTTTACAGCATTCGCAACAATATACACGTCGGGTTTCGGCATTACAGCGGGCGTCCATCGTTTGTGGTCGCACCGGGCGTACCGAGCGAGAATGCCGCTACGAATACTACTTGCGCTACTGTTTACTATAACAGGACAGGTATTTATGTGTGCATGAGGCTATTTACACGTGTAATTGTGTGCCTTCTGTTTTATTTTCTATTTTAGGTATTTTTAACAACATATTGGAGATACAATGTGACTTTAATTTCTTTTTGTTGACGCCATACACTACTTGTAGCCCCACACTAGGATTCCTTGTTTTGTGGGTGCCATAGACAACACAGAAACACACAAACATGGACCCAAACCGAGAACAGAAATTAAAAAAAGTCATCATTTAAATTTCGGCCCCGCTGAGATTCGAACACAGGACCCTGTAAACGGCGATCCGGCGTGGTAACCATTGCGCCATAATATTATGTCATCGAAAGCTTTCAACTTCTTGAAATCCGTGAAGCCATTGGGCTATAGAAGGATTCAAAGAAAATAACACACATACATAGGTACGCACGAATAATTTTACCTTTCTTCAGATGTAGTGAGATAAAAATAAAAAAGTAACCATTATTAAAATGCCCGCGGTATTCTAAAGGGCGCCGTCTTCTGTCCCGGTCGTCCCAGCCCCGTTCTATCCCTGTCCCTTCCCTGTCCCGCCCCGTCCCTTGACCCTAAAAAGACCATTAATTACCACATACTCGACACTTTAAAATTAAACGGAAAGGCTGGTAGACATAACACAATCAGTGTTCTGCGTGAAAATACCCATTTGTAAATTCATATCATGCTTAATGACATTATAAATTACACATCATTAAAGTGCTTGACATATTTTTTTAAACGTCTGACAATGTACGTGTTTAAAGGTAAATAAATGTTAGTTATTATGATGATCTAAAAATAATGAAATGCGTAAAATACAGTACTTACGGTACGTTAAGTACTAAGGCGCGGGGCAAAATTAGATGGGGCCTCAAAAAAAATTTAATTTTCAAGATTTTCGAATGCATAAGACTGTTTTAAAAAACGTTCACGGTCCTTTAGGCTGGGGGCCCCTCGAGGTTAGGGGCCCGTGGTATTCTTGCCAGTCCTGCCACCCTATAGTTGAAGAAATTACAGCCAACCTATATTTACCTAATACTTACCTGTACAATACCTACTGTAAAGAACTACCTATACTTTCCTTCACTGTTTGTATGATGTATGCACTATATGTCATACAAGGAAAATTTTCCGTCAATTTCTCACTAACTCACAATCTAATACAAGACTTAATAAATCAGATGTATAACTGTTACCACATTGTAACAGCAAAGAGGTTTTAGTTTATTTTTTCTTCTTTTCATGAATTGTCATTTTTTCTC
>LGAG01002815.1:574260-586592 GCA_001278395.1 Lerema accius
ATAATAATTGAATAATTTGATTTCTTAAATTCCCTTGTCACTTATTTCAGATCTCAATTTATACGTACGTTAGTAAATATCCACCATATTGAATAACTTTTGCTACAAGGCCAATTTAATACTTTTAATAGTTTGCTTGATCCGTTACGTTCCATATCATTTACTTTGGATCTTCAATTTTACCATTTTCACCGATCTTTAGGAAATAACCACAACACCCACACGTAAACAACTTTTAATATGACGACATTTGTTAATTCTGATAAAGTTCCTCGTCAGTTACTCCGGATCCTCAATTTGAAGGTACCTTTAGTGAATGCCGATCTCGTTAAACAATTTTTGTTGTAACAGCATTTCCATATTTCTAATAGTTTAGCTGATCCATGATTGTCCCAGACAAGTTACTCCGCACCCTCAATTTTTTTTCACCTTTAATAAATGCTCCACATATCGGACAGCTTTTGCTATGGGTACAGATGTTTTAATCCTACTAATCCTACACCGTACAAACGTTATTTTAAAAAGTTTGTGAAGATGTTTCAATAATTGGATGTTTGATGTTTGTTAGTCCTTCACGATCTAACCATTACAGGATTAAGCTGAAACTTGGCACACAGATCGCATCCATGAATAGGACATAAAATGGATTTTAACCGGATTGTAGGGGGACGTAAATATCATGTTTATGGCTAAATCAGACATCGACGATCGTATGCATTGGAATGAAACTTAGCGCTTACAGAAAAGAAACTTGGTCCTCGATTATAATATGTTCCTGGGAATAGGTTCCCTTTGGATGTTATGGATGGTATTTATTCCGAATTCATAATTATTTCCGAATTCAATCCCAATTAGTATTTTCATTAGAACTGCGAAATATTCAAAATTCATGTTGGATTATCTCTAAAGGCTTCCAAAAAAATGTAATGTATGCTTGCTTGTCCGCGTGTTTCTATGAAACTACTATTCGTTTAAGCCATACTTTTTTATTTGACTAGGTACTAGTGGATTCGCCTTGTTTCGGTTCGGGAAACCTATGACAAAATGAAAGTAAAAAAGTTATTAATAACCTTAAGTAATTTAACCTTAAGTAATTAACCTTAGTACCGACAAATGTAACAAATTTTTACGATGTAAAAGTTCATCGTACCATAATCAAATGAGTCAATTATTTAAATAATTTGGTATTTAATGAAATGGTCGCATTTCATGATGTGTGTAACTATAACCTAACCCAACCTACCAAAGTTTGCACACAATTAACGTTATATTATGATGACGACTATGTCACAGATGTCGTAGGCACCCCGCATACGCCGGGTTCCTCCTTCTATCTAAATAGAATCATTCCACAACCCAACCAAATTAGGTCAGGTTTTATTGGGACGGCATTGAATACCATGTCAGCAGACCAGGGTGTTGTAAGAGGCGACTGAAGCCGGACACGCGTGGTAGGGCTCACTAAGTTTTATATTATCAATGTACGAGGTTTACTTAGGCCCCGTGTTTCCCCTGCAAGAGCCTGCGACGTACTAATTTAGTAGTTGTGCCCCCCGTTCCTTGATCTCGGAACAGGATGGTATGATAACCTCACGCGAGAGCAAATAACGGCGTTATTGTGTATTAATGTGACTTAACGGCACTTAAGTATAATCCTGCGATTTTGGAAATGACCTCCATTTTAAGCTGTAAAGCCGTTAAGCGTCTTTAATGACATTTAAGGCTAGTTTTTTTTAGTTGACTTATGAGTTAAGAGTAACTATAAAGCAGTTAAAGTATCTTTACCGCTTTAAAGCTTAGAAAATATCGTTAACGGCAATCTACGGAAACATCATTATGAAGTATTTATGACAAAAATATGAGTTACTTAACCTTAGCGGCTGTTTAGTCTCACACTGTTGGATAATGGCATTTTTGCTTATCATACACGAGAGAAAAGGGTACATAACGACATTCTTAAAATAATTATTTTAAAAACTATGACATGTATCAAAAAACTAAAAATACAGATCGATAGAGAATTTTTCCCTCTACTACGTAAGTGCAAAAGTTAAAAATCGACCTTATGTCAGATAACGGCATTTTAGTTATACCACGGCAGAATTATGGTCAAATATCGACCTTATCACACTTGTAGATTTTACGCTTAAGCCCGGCAGCACGAAGTGTTATAAAAAGCTGTCCCAAATGCCGCATCTTACGAGCCAAACCAGCCCCTTCTATAACAGGAAATCATCCTAATAGATTGGCATGCCATCAACCTAGACTTTTGTTGGTCTAGATTTCGGTCCATGCAATGTCACCGTGGGGCAGCGTTGCGCCAAAAGCGGGACGTCCCGATATTTTTATGGAAAATAAAGTGCCCTGCGCGGGACAGGATTTGTCCCGCTTTTTTGAGATTTCAAAACTATTTTTCACATTAATTTTTGTTTTTATTAAGAAAACAGTCTTCATCCATTCATCATTGTAACGTAACCCAAGGACCAGATTCAAGCCCCTAACGATAGGGTAAATCAGTTAAAAAACTCGGACTAGTTATCGTTAAAAGAAAAGCAAAAATCGAAATGCTAAAAACTTGGGGGAGGATGTAAATTTTTCCAAAACTTCTGATTTTATACTTCTTTTTATTAAGTCCCGCTTTCGAAATAAATGTCGCGTTTTTTCGGTAAAAAATTACGAAAATACACTTTACAGTGGGTCTTCTTGCTTATTATCATTAAGTGCAGCCACAATTGTAGCCGGATTCCGTCACCTAATACGACCTGGTCTGCCGAAATGGGATTGGGGCCTGTTTTTTATTGTCCTAATCTAGCTAAAATTATGATAATCCTATAACTCAACTTCTACTTAGAAGAAAAGAAAATAAAAAAGAATTGCTATGTATGCATAACTGAATGTCTGTTTCATGTAATATTAAATATATTTATGCCATTTTACTAAATTAAGGTTACATGAGGTACTTACAGTATAATATATTTTTAGTACATAGCAAAAGCTTATTAACACAGACGAATTAGAATCGTACAAATTATTATAATTAACATCACAACGTGAAAAAAATTCCATAATACAAACTTCAAGCAAAACTTATGTTGCATAAAAATTTATAAGCCGGTGAAACGGAGTACCTAGTTAATGTAAGAAATATCCATTTCATTATTAATTCCTTTTGTGTCTTATTTCTCTTATTTAACAAGGTTAAATTAAAGAGGAAACAATATTAAATTTGTTTAGTAAAGGTAATTGTGGTGGGTGTAGCTCTAGTATTATTAAATACCTTATTTTACTACAATCCACTCTGAGATGAACATTCCACCGTTATAGAGTAATTTAGACTATACTAGTATCTAGTATAATACCTGGTATTTAATACTCTAAGGTGTGTGTGTGTCTATTAAATCCATAGCAGTGTGTATAAAGATTTATTTTCAAAATTAAATGTATTTATAACTCACATTATTAAATTTAAGAGTTCTGCTCTTCTAGTAAAAACGACGTTAAACTCATTTTGTAATACCAATAAAAAAATAAAGGTATTATAAATTTAAGAATTTAAAAATTGAACGTAATTGCATTGTTAAATAAAAGGGGGTTCAAAAGATTTCTCATCGCTTTTATTAATTAGTTTATATAAATAAATTAATATCTTATTTTATAAATGTTTACATTCAAAGCTAGTACTTACTCTATTACATCGATACAGCCACAAGTTGTTACATTACAAATGATTTATTATTTTAAATTCAGAAAATAATAGTGTTGATTTCTTTCAGTTCTTAACTGGAGATCCCTCCTAAAAAATAAGCCAAAAAGCAACTATAATCTCGTTTAGTATTTTTTCCTTTATAAATTTTATTATGAATTGGGTTAAAAATCACATATTTTTAAATGGCACAACATCCATCTGTCTATGTTACATTCTCCGTTATTTCACTAAAGCTGGATAAAAAGCAGACTTCAATATCCAAATTATTAAAATTTTGTAGTAAAATTTCGTTATCTATTCACTAATTTAGCTAAGAAATGTAACTCAAAAAGTACAAGTTAGTAAGTTATAATTAATAACCTGACAAATGGTATAGGTTTTGTCACCTTTTTTAGATGCGCTCTTCTCCAACTCACAATAAAATACTTTACAAAAAATGATATGTCCGTGTTGTTTGATTAGTCGAATGTAGTGTAGGAGATCTAAAAAATGTTTACTGATCACTTCGAACAGAAATATCGTCCGCCACTACTTCGGACGTCCCAAAAAAATTATAACTCTTTCAGAAAACAACAACAACATTTTGATTAAACCAAACCACGCAGAATTATGGTCAAATGAAAATGTATTGTTAATGTTTTCCATGCTTGTGGCCCCAGTGTTTGTCATGATGATGACCGCCTTTTTTGCCATGACCATGATGGCCTCCATGATGCTCATCATGACCGTGACCTTTATCATGTCCGTGATGACCTTCATCATGATGGTGCTTTTCATGATGACCACCCTTACCGTAATGACCCTCTTCCTCTCCATAATGATGTTTTCCCCCCTTCTCGTATGTACCTATATCTTTGTGATGATGTCCCCTATGATGATCATATTTATGATGACCACCTCCATTGTCTTCACGGTCCCAAAAATCAAGGTCTTTTTTGAAGTGGTCCTTATGAAATACATTGTCATATCCATCAATATTTTTTCCCTTATCATACTCTTCACGTACGTGGTGCCTATCACCCTCTTCATGGTGTCCATGCTTTTCATAATCACCTTTCTTATCGCGCCGATCCCAATGTTTTTTATGGCCGCCACCACCTTCGTTGTAATCGTGTCTATGATGATGTCTACCATGATGGCCTTTCTCGCCCTTGTGGTGATTGTGATGGCCTTTGTCTGCATCGTGATCATGATGGGCTTCATCATGATGATGGCCTCCGTGATGATGTTCGCCGCCTCCCGCCTTATGCCCCTTGGTGGCAGCAACTGCTTGGTCCTCGTACGCAGCGATGACCACCGCCAAACACAGCACTGTTAAAGCTACAAACGCCTTCATCTTTGCCATTGCTCTTCGTTGCAACATTATCAACAGAAATCGGGCTAGTACTGACCTCTGTACGGTTATTATCTGCTTTATATTAAAAATGGTGACGAAACAAATTTATTCCGCAATCGATATTATGACCGCCGTGTGCTGTGCCACTAGCATGGATGTCCTTCTTTATAGTTAGCTTTCTTTTATTTCTCAAATAAAAATAACAATTACTAAACGGTTTAGTAAACGTAGGTATAACGTTTCCAATATTATTTTGTATTCAACGAAAAATTTATCGTCTTGAATAGATTGATAGTAGTAAATCTGTTTACCCAGTAGTTTCTTCGCAATTTGTAATACAACTTCTAAATTCTATTTGTCTACCTACTTAAATAATGAAGGACAAGTTCATACATTAATTAGTTGTGGTGGAATTTTACAGTGTTTAACAATCGTTCATTTATTTTAACAACAAGTCTAAGGTTTGTTATTGGTAACCATCACAGTATTTTTACATATTTGTAATTCCACATACTCATATGGAAAAAATGAAAAGAAAAAACGTATGAAATCACATATTCTTTGAGCTGTTTCTGCAACGTTAGTGCCAAAGTAGAACTCGTATTCGCAAGTAACCCGATATTTAAAGTTTTCTATTTTGTAAACAAAACAATGTCAGATAAAAAACAAATGCTTCAAAAACAAATGAATCATGAAATTCAAAACAGAAATACACGAGCCGACATCTGAAATAAATTTGAATTTGGAATTCGTACCAAACGCTTCATATTTGCGATCAAAGTGGCCAGTTCATCAAAACGCTAATTTCATATGTATGGATCTCATATTTCCCTAGTCAACCCTAATGCTACTCGTATGTTAGATGTAAATGACGATTAAAGTTATATGTATAAAACAACACTAGGCTCCCGCTAGGACGTTGTTATGCAACATAATAAATATTTTATCTTAAAAGATGACACAATAAACATCGTATATCACATTATTTATAAAGTTTGTACGAAAAAAAAATCATAGCTGTCATTCCTAATTTCCTCGAATATTTTCTATGTTTTTTCTGGCCTTCCGAAAACACTGTTAACGATGCAACAACACAGATATTTTTGGACGTACATACTACGATTTTAAATAACACTAATTCAATCATACCAGTAGATTAGTTGCTCTCTTGAAGTATCTCAGCAACAGCAACACCTACCAGGTACTAAACAAAATATCCTTCCTATAAAATATACCACAAAATGCTTTTTAAAATCAGTCCAGCTGTGTAAGAATAGCTTAGTGACAGATACAATGTACGCTAGGTTTTTATATATAAAAACAAAAGGGTCTACGCACACTAATGCGTTATTTTATGGTTCCTTATTATACTTAAATGAGGCTTCGGGTCCTGAGCAGTAACGGTTACATACCGTCATTTGGTCTTCAGAACGTTTGCTAGTTGTTACCATAAAAATTAAGTACCTATTACCTTTTTTGAGAGACCCTATGTTTGTATTTTTATGAGTAATTAACACGGGTAAAAAAATAAAAAATGTTATAATTTACTTTAAGTTTTTCTTTTTAATTTTTATCCAATTGCGCGGCACAAAAGGAAGTGTTTATCTATGTAGGGTTGTTTGTAAATGCGAATGGGTTTCTGACCCGAGAAATTGACTCAAACACCTCAATGTTTATTATACGACCTATGTAAACATACCCAGGAATGGATGAGCAAAAAATTCTTCCCCGCGTTGTATTTTTCCAAAAAAAATAAAAATTTAAAATTTGCTTTACTACTCCTAAAAGAATAAAAAAAATACCTTTAATTAAAAAATGTAAGAGGTTCGTGATTTGTGTTCGGTTATACATATAAAATACTGGCCAGTTTACAAAAAAATCTCGCGTAAAAAAAGTAAAAAAACAAAATTGGCGGGAAGGACATTGAAATCAGGCAGGAATGACGATTGAAAACTATGGGTGATAGAATGCTGTATTATGGAAGTTGAGAAAATAAATAACTTTGAAAATTTTAGACCTAGACGATAATACACATACAAAATCCTACACAAAAAAGGACCTAAATTGATACTAGTTGATACATAAATTACGCTCTAAATTAGGATTAATTTCAGACGAATTTGAAGATGTAGGTACTTACTTCCTTTGAATGAAAATTAAATCACCGTTTTAAGTATTACGTATTGTGACCACGTAACGTATGAACTGAATTCCTAATTCTGTCTTGTTTTATAAATTATATTAGTCTAAGCGTTGTAAATGGTTACAGCAATGGTTTAGTAAAGGTCCAGTTAAACTCAATTATTTAAATATCTTGTCAATATCTTGACAGAATAGCACAAAACGACAAAAACTTGCTGAAAGGCTTTTTTACAAAGTTTTTATGCATTTTTTACGGATCAGGCTTGTG
This sequence comes from Lerema accius, assembly GCA_001278395.1. Taxonomy (NCBI): domain Eukaryota; kingdom Metazoa; phylum Arthropoda; class Insecta; order Lepidoptera; family Hesperiidae; genus Lerema; species Lerema accius. Next base: position 581,713 of record LGAG01002815.1, read on the forward strand.
AAACCAGTTACGTAAAATAATTGACCTTCTCATAATGTGATTAAATTTAACATTGAAGTTCTTAGTAAATTGATGAGTTTAAACCACCAATTTTTTCGTTATCTTTAACACAATTATCTATGAATAATATCTTCTACAAAGGCATACTCATGTTATTACATGAATGATACGTCGTTCGGTAGGTATTTTGAATAATGTACAAGTTTGAGATTTGTCATGGTTAAAATTGACCTGGCGTAGAAGTGGAAAAACTTAATTTTATGAAAAGTATGTGCTACAAATAGGTATAGGTATTAATTTCTTAAAGCCAAACTCAGACAATTACACATTATATAAGCATTTACATATATTTCTCCATTCTTAAACTATCACTAACATACAAAATACTCGTACATATCACATGTATTTACATTTTTCTTTGTAAAAAAAAAATCGCAAAATGTTATCACAAATCCTACTCGTATGTCATAAAAAAGTATCCGAGTCATTTTCTACTATTTCATTCTGTTGCAGAATTCAAAGCAGGGAAAATGAAGTTATTTAAAACGTACCTAACAGTAATATTTTTTGCCTGTTTTAGTTTTCCAATAGAGTTTCTGCTCAAAAACAATTTTGCGATACAATTACAAGTTTCATTTATAGCAGTTCATGAGAGATTTAATTTATATTAATTTTTAATTAAACATTTAAACAAAACTACCTATCGATAAGAAAATTGTTTTATATCTTAAGAAATAAAGTCCTAGTGTACGTATTTCTTCACTGAAATTTTTAACAGCTCATAATCTTTAGCAGCTTTAATAACTGTCCCACTGCTGAGCCCAGGTGACAGGCCTCACAGTGTGAGGGATACAGGTCATAGTCCACCACGCTGGCCTAGTACGGATTAGCTCACTTTACATACCTTTGAGAACTTTATGGAGAACTCTCAGGTGTGCAGGTTTCCACACGATGTTTTCCTTCACCGTAGCAAGTAATAATTAGTGTCTAATACACAACTTTTTATATCAGAGGTATCTACGTGCCGTGGTATGAACCCAGCAACTCCTGTTCCGGAGTCCAATGTTTAAACCAATAGGTTATCACTCTTATTTTTGTGTTGGTACTACGGTACCCTAAATTACACATTGCCCAACGCACGTTGCACATTATTGTGTACGTACTCTTAGGAGAATATAAGCTGTGGGGCGACAAAGTAATGCTTTCAGAACTAAGTACAAAACCAAATTGAATCAAACAAAGAACAACATTATGTGAGTAATGTATCCCAACAGAACTTTCTGGTGATTGTCATAGCTACAATATAATAAAAAGTGACGATAGCTATAACAATATTTAGGCAGTGGTCCCACCGCGAATGATGAACAAGAAACGAGTAGAACTCGAAACTAAACGGGTTGGCGATCAGCGGGAAGCGTGTCGTGTAGTTTCGATAGTTTTGTCACCAAGCTGTAACCTGGTATACAAGTGCGTAGAGCGATTAGTCGCGCCACTTGACACTGCGGCCAATCGGCCGCCCCACGGACATACACACTTCAAGGATTGAACTTTTTGAAAGAGGCCCAGAGTAGGGGCCTCACACAATGACCGGCTCGTATTAACGAGCCGTGAGAACAACCCCCAAAAGGGTCCACAGAGACCTATGGGTTCCCACGCCACCTGCAGGGACGCAGAGAAGAAAGATGAGGCTCGCGCCACTTGCCCGCGGTCACTCAGTCCCAACGTCCTGTCTTGCACGCGCATAACACGTGTTGTCAATTATTAAGATGATCAAGCAGGCTGCGAGCTCGCTTTGAATTCGATTCAAAGGACCCATTGAACGGAAGTTTGGAGACGTTTAAGTAATACGTAAAGCAATTTAGGGGGAAGGAGTTCTTGTAAAATGTTATGACGCGTTACGTAGGTGGGAGGGGGTATCGAATAACGCGTTACGTAACATGTTTTTTTTATTACAAAACAATGTAGGGAACCTTCCTAAATCGGAAAAATTGCAAATTAACATAGGTAACAACAAATAGTATTAAGATTATCAAATGAGTATTTACAATTTGTTACAAATAATCCCAAAAGTTATCAACAGACACACCATTAAACAAATAATCGAAAAACATCTAAAAATCTAGAAGCAGGTACCTTAATAATGTCAATTCGTCAAGTGGCCCGCTGTTCAATACATTTTTATATAAAAAAATACCCCAGCGACTGTCGTTGTCGTGTTATTAAATATTAATGCTACTTACCGTATACTTACATAATAGAGTAAGTACCTACCTGTGACCAAAAGACGATTATTTAATTACTAAAACCTTCATTAATCGTGTTGTAATTTATTCCATTATTTAGTCTTGTCTTAGGTATTGTCCATTGCATGTTTCACGACACTCATTAAATATTGAATACTGATAACTATTATTGATAGTAAATTATAGGAACGTGTCCGTATCCATTATTACTACTTAGGTACGAGTACCTATAGTGTTTTTAACATAGCCACGGAATTTGTCACCGACCAGAAAATATATAGACGCAGTCTTCGGAACTGAAGCCCCATTTTGCCAAGTGGATCCTTTGAATCGAATACAAAGGCTGGCAATTCGATTTGTCGACGATCCAGTGCTCACAAACGGCTTAGAAACGCTCGGATTGCAGAGAGACGTCGGTAGAATAACCGTCTGTTCAATGGAGAATGTTCTGAAGGACTTGTTTAATTTAATACCGGCGATTAACTTTCGCCACCGCACCGCTTCATGTAAAACCAGTTTCCACCGACATCACCTGGATACCTGGATACCTGGACACCTGGACACCTGGATACGTTCCAACAGTTCGTTTGTCACGTCACTTCCTGCCGCGTACATGTAAAGTGTAGAACGAACTTCCTGGATCGGTGTTCCCACAGTGCTATAACGTGGGGTCCTTCAAGAAGCGGGTTTTTCGCTTTATTCTTGGCCGGCAGCGCATTGGTGATGCCCCTAATGTTGTTAATTTCCATTGCGTCGTAATTCGACCACAATTAATTAGGTCAAACAATTAATTGGGTATAGATTATTGATTAATTCGATGCGCCCTTCTGAAGCAGTCGAGGATAATGAAGACATATCAAAGGACATCTCATGTTACAATTATATCTAATCCATCAAGCAGTTTAGACGTTCCAAAAAAAAAAGTTTGTTTTTTTTCAAATTGTCTTATTTTCGAAATAAAAACCTTCGCTTACAAAGCAGTTTTTGTGAATATTTAAACGTATGTGTTATGGAATTGATGAAATCACTTCAACAATACTGGAAAATCGTGATTAACATGACAATGTGTGATTTACGTTACAAGATCTTCGTAAAACTGCGTGCCAAACTGGACAAGTTAAATAAAATGGATTGTAAATACATACACTGTTATTCTGTCATACGCTTGAAAAACATAACCCTCCTACAAGCATAAACGGGTTAATCGCACATATGTATAGTAACTAAACTCTTTTACCATATCCAAAGTTCAGGTTTTTAAACCTATTGTTTTTTTATCGGAATCTTGCATAAAAACTCATAACGTGTTTTGTTAGTTGAATTGAACATCACACTCCGAATTGTGTTATTTACATTTTAAGTGTATGTACACGTAGGTAAAGCTGCTTCGATTGTATTGGTTTAAAAAACCTATCTTTCTTAATTATATTTTACTTTCTTGCGTCCACTGTCTAATATTAAGGGATATTTTTATTTTTAGTATTTGTTATAGCGGCAACGGAAATACATAATTTTGTGAAAATTTCAGCTTTCTAGCTATCACGGTTTATGAGATACAACCCGCTGACAGACAGACAGCGGAGGCTTAGTAATAGGATTCGATTTCTACCTTTTAGGTACGGAACCCTAGAAAAAGAAAATAGGCTGAGTAACTCTTGTTTAAATCTATTTATTATAATTACCTAATGTTTGTATTTATTTGTAGACATTTGGATTATCACATAATAATATTTAATCAACAAGAATTTTTCAGGATTTCAAACTAAGTATAACAGGAGGACCTAACGACGGCTTCCGAAAAAAAGAAAAAGAAAGATATTTTTTCTTACGGTCACCCACTTTACGTTTAGGTATAGGTCTTAAGTCTTTTAGATTTACCTATGCATCGCAAAATTACATTAACTATACCTAATGGCGGTAAATTAAATAGCTATTTCATAATAGATAATTATCGAGCTGACCTAGTGAATTATCTCCACGAGTCAATCACTTATGTATTATACTTATCAATTATGATTTATAACGGTTGATTTAATTTAATTGATTTGAGATCGCGAGTTCGTCAGTAATTTATTAGCGATTATTACTTGCTTACAATGTAATCAGATAAGTAACGCAAACTTTAACTTCTCGATTTAAATGAATAACTAATTGTTCGGGAATGTGATTACTATCAAGCATTTTTCGTTATCGCAACAAATTGGCATTAAAATGTTCTTGTAAAAACATCGTTTTTTAAAGAGAGTGCGGAGAGACTTTCCTCTGGCTTTTATTAATTAAACTAACGGGAATAATTCTTTGCATTAAATATAGTTATTTTGAAAATGTTCATGAAAGTACTTACGTCTTGTATATGATGTAAAGGACCAAAAATTTTTTTTTTATTCTCTATAGTCTGATTGTGTGCAGTATCACGTGGACTGATTTGAAACACATTTGAAACGGCATGTTGATAAATATGAAAAGGATAATTTTACGATACATTTTATTACTGGGTAATGGTTTCATTCCCATGGCATAACAGGTAAGTTTACCGAAGCGAAGCGATGATGGGCTAGAAGTACATGTAGGTATCATAAAAATCGAGAGCAAAGTAAGTATTACTTAACAATAATTTATTCTAAGAACGTTGACCAT